>WNNJ02001666.1:0-95494 GCA_012934845.2 Pomphorhynchus laevis | reverse complement strand
AAGAAAATTCAAAAGACAGATTGTCGGTTGTTTCCGTCAACTGTAGTACTATTTCGGTCTTTTTGTTTCAAAAGACGGATACAACGTACAGTTTGCACAAGTGGAAATGTTTTCCTTACGAACTAGATCGTTTGTTTTTACAGAAAGGCAGCAGAGGAAAATTTCAGCAGATCATTAAAGGACCGAAACACGAAATGTAGGCGTAGGCTCACTGCTGATGAGGTCCACCTACGCTGATTGTAGTGTACAGTGCTGCATCTAGGATTAAAGAATTCACACGAGGATAATTGATGAAGCCGACCAAATGATGATACTCGCTCGTGTATGCAATTGTTCATTCTATTTACCTGGCAGATTTAGGTTTCCTGTCAAAGAAAATTCAAAAGACAGATTGTCGGTTGTTTCCGTCAACTGTAGTACTATTTCGGTCTTTTTGTTTCAAAAGACGGATACAACGTACAGTTTGCACAAGTGGAAATGTTTTCCTTACGAACTAGATCGTTTGTTTTTACAGAAAGGCAGCAGAGGAAAATTTCAGCAGATCATTAAAGGACCGAAACACGAAAGGTAGGCGTAGGCTCACTGCTGATGAGGTCCACCTACGCTGATTGTAGTGTACAGTGCTGCATCTAGGATTAAAGAATTCACACGAGGATAATTGATGAAGCCGACCAAATGATGATACTCGCTCGTGTATGCAATTGTTCATTCTATTTACCTGGCAGATTTAGGTTTCCTTCAAAGAAAATTCAAAAGACAGATTGTCGGTTGTTTCCGTCAACTGTAGTACTATTTCGGTCTTTTTGTTTCAAAAGACGGATACAACGTACAGTTTGCACAAGTGGAAATGTTTTCCTTACGAACTAGATCGTTTGTTTTTACATAAAGGCAGCAGAGGAAAATTTAAGCAGATCATTAAAGGACCGAAACACGAAAGGTAGGCGTAGGCTCACTGCTGATGAGGTCCACTTACGCTAATTGTAGTGTACAATGCTGCATTTAGGATTAAAGTATTCACACGAGGATAATTGATGAAGCCGACCAAATGATGATACTCGCTCGTGTATGCAATTGTTCATTCTATTTACCTGGCAGATTCCGGTTTCCTGTCAAAGAAAATTCAAAAGACAGATTGTCGGTTGTTTCCGTCAACTGTAGTACTATTTCGGTCTTTTTGTTTCAAAAGACGGATACAACGTACAGTTTGCACAAGTGGAAATGTTTTCCTTACAAACTAGATCGTTTGTTTTTACAGAAAGGCAGCAGAGGAAAATTTCAGCAGATAATTAAAGGACCGAAACACGAAAGGTAGGCGTAGGCTCACTGCTGATGAGGTCCACCTACGCTAATTGTAGTGTACAATGCTGCATTTAGGATTAAAGTATTCACACGAGGATAATTGATGAAGCCGACCAAATGATGATACTCGCTCGTGTATGCAATTGTCCATTCTAATATTTTTTATAAAAATATTAGAATGAACATAATATTATTATAATATTATAATAATATTATTGTAATATTATTTAATATGTAATTGTAATATTTTTAAAAATATTACAATTACAAATTACAAATGTAATTTTCTGAAGATGCTAAGAGAAATTAGCGAAATATCAAAAATAATTTCCTTTTTTCTTTGATCCAGCTCCAATAATTCTTTAGTACTTTTATTTTACAATTTCTTTATTTGCTAGCTTGTTTGTCCATTTCAAGCATTCACCGCTTGAAAAGGTTCCAAATGTAATTTTCTGCTGAGGTTAGGGAAATATCAAATTGAATTTTCATATTTGTTTGATTTAGCTACAATAATTAATTATTTACTAAATTGCTTACTTTCCTCTTGGTGACCTCTAACCCTTATTCTTATACATTGTCTGTTATTTATCATTCAATTAGTAAAAAAATGGCTTTAATTTATGAAATAACAAACGTATTATTAAATTTTATAAAAGTGATTGAATTACAACAGTGGGCGATATTATCCATGATAATCTTTAGGCACGGTTTAATGATTATTAATGCATTTATGCCTTCTGACTGGCTTCGCTATAATAAGATCAGAAGAAAACGAAAAATACGAGGCGATTAAAACAGATTTGTCATTTAATGAGTGGAACAAATTAACTTGAATTTGAAGCAATTGCGTTTGGTGCCTGACAATAATAATCGAAAACATGTCTTTAGAAATCAAACAACAGCAATTTTTTTCGACTTTTCTACAAACAAACTTAATAGTTTATGGATAAATCTTGGTAAAAGCCTGGAGAGAGTGGCCATAATATTCTGGCAGCAATAGGGTCGTACGCCGTTTCTGCACACAGATAAATTTACTGCAAGTACGCATTATTTCCTAATCCTGGGACAAGTCCCAGGATTAGGAAATTCATTGTTTGACAATAATCTGAAATATAACAGCTACAGCTTGATAACTATAAAGTTATATCACAGTATAACTTACTGCTACAAAGTATTCACAATATAACGAATGATTATAATTTAGGTTAATCGCGAAAGACGTCAACGTTCAACCTTATAAAACTATTATTTGTAGGTCTAGAGAAACTTATCCGTGAGGTTTGTAAAGCAACAGATAGAAGAAAATAAAAATTTGTGTGAAGAAAATAAAAATTCGCTTATATTTCAACTTGCGATAGACAAAAGAGTTGTAAATTGCTTTTAACAGATTGTCGTAGCTGCGATTATCGACACAGTACACCATTGTAAGAATAAATTCAAGAATACTTTAAAAACTATTTAATTGCATAAACAAATAAAAGAAGGGACGTTACCTTTCATCGATTCCTGCTTACAATTACTTAGAAATATATCCCTTAGACTATTTATGTGCATCGTAGAAAATAAGTGATCCTGAAAAGAACAAAAAGTTTGAGTCGCTTGTGGCTGATAAAATAGCGGTTTGAATTCGGAAAGATAAAATGATTAGATTTTAGTGAAACTTTGAATAACTCTTTTCATTCTACATGTTGCTTAATTTTGGAACATGTTATAATACCTATATTATAGTTGCTACCTAGCATCGATAATATTTGTAATTATGATCAATTTTTGAAATATATTTTAAATATTAAGTAAAAAATAAATATAAAGGCGTAACATACAAAACATAGAAGTTGCTAACGGAACAATGAAATATAAACATGTAAATAAATAAAGATCAAACGTAGAGAAAAATTTAGAAATTTTATTATATAAAATATAATAATAAATACAAACTAATAATTTTCTTCCATTTTGATTATATAGCTTTACTGGAACAAAGAAAAAAATAATTTTTCTTTTTTCGATAAAATTCAATATTTCGATAGTTCCTGCTATCATCATCAGGATGACAATAAAAAATGTTTCACATTTTTGAACATTTATGCAAAAGTACAAGCATTGATGTGCCCCGCATTTCTACTTACAAAGAAATAGAAAAATACCGATAAACAAAGCATGCATACAACAAAAATATTTAACAACACACATTTTTAAATCAAAAAAGAAAAAGCAAAATCATAAAACAAAATCAAATTCATATAGCATGAATGCCAGAAACAAATATCGGATTGTTTAGAAAATGGACAAAATTCGATTCGAGAAGAAAAGATCAGATGTAAATTCTTATTTAATTATTTATTAAATATCTTCATCTTTTATTTATATATAAATTATTGCTAGGGAAGAATTCGAAACATGTTGTGACCTATTTGCAATTATAGGTAGGTTCTGAATTTGAAGATAAAACCTTGCCTAACAATGCTGATTTAATTTGAAATCAGAAATGATTTCAATTGAATTTGCAAAATTTTAAGTGAAAGTATTTCATTTAATCTAATTATCAACACAGCAGACGAGTTGAGTCATCGTCAGCCAAAATAAAAAGAACCGAAAATGAAACGTAGTTGCTGGTGGCTTATATATAGGATTTAAACAACGTGCAGTATATAAACAGCTTCAAATTTTAATGCAGCAAATGACTGCATAGGTATATTGACTTAGTTTTTAGTAATTTAATCGATCTTTTGGTAGGAAATGAATTTAGAAATTTATTCATTTTTTCTAAAAGGAATTTAGAAATGCAGTTCATTTAGAAATGAACTGCATTTCTAAATTAAAATAAAGTTCAAAACAGTTCATTTTAAATAGATTTAAGCTAACAAACAACATCAGTACGATTATATTTGTAAAGAATAGTTTGGATTTTAATTAATTATTCAATTGTATCAAAATATTGTTTAACTGTTAAAACTATTTTATAAAATTAATTGTTTGATTGTATATGTGTATCGATCATTCGTTTGGTTGATCAATTGCTTGAATTGATTTATACAATCAATTGTTCTATTGATTGTAGAACAATTGATTGTTATACAATCAACAAATTTTGACTACTTAATTTGTTGGTAGTCTCATACAGATTGTGCGAGCAACATCTCGATTACACTAACCAATTGCTTGATTGTATCGATCAATGATTTGATCGCATCAACCAATCGATAAATTATATTATTTAATGTTTTGTTTATTGACATATTGTTCAAATGAATAAAGTTATTGCATATAATTGTCGCAGTTATACAATTCAACTGTAAAAATATCAGGATATCTATTAACTAATAAACTCACCCTTTGAATGAACGTATATCCATCATATTTTATTCCGCAAAGAGAACACTCAGATGAATCCGATCTACCTATAAGATTATTGTTAAACAATGAATTTCCTAAGCCTGGGACAAGTTTACTTATTTCACAGCGTATATGATTAGGATTTTTCTTTTCTTTTGCCCGTGCATTCTGAAACCACACCTGTACAACACGCTTCTGTAATCCTATTTCTCTGCCTAGCAGCTCACATTCCGGCATAGTTGGTGTTTTGTAATCGATAAATATTGCTTTCATAATGCGTACTTGTAGTGGACTCATCTGTGTGCGGAAACGGCGTACGACGCTATTGCTACCAGAGTTACATCGCCCATTGTCCCCATTATGATGAATACCCATGGCAATCGGCGTTGTTGAATTACTGGACAAATAACCCGGTATATAATGCGATTCATGTGCATCACTATTTAAACGATTATTACAGTTAGCAACATTATAGTTGGATTCACTGCGGCTCTTTTTCTGTGGAGAGACAATTGCATTCGCGGATCGTAGAAAGTGTGGATCAGTTTTTGTAATGGAAGACGAAGTTGCAATCGTACAATCAAGCGCATCGGCATTTTCATTTGGTTCATTTTTTACGATCCTATTCTTGTCAAAAAGCTTCCAACACATTTCTTCACAAGGAGAGCATTTATTTAGTTTATTTTCTATTTTTAGAGATTTACTAGGTATTCCATCTAAATTAGGATCATCGTCATCATCACACGACATATATTTATCTGGGAATCTTGTCGTATGATGACGTCGATCAACGGATCTTTCTGCAGAAGCCGGATGATGAAAGTCTGATTGGTTTTTTAGCGAGGCCGCAGCAGCTGCTGCTGCCGCGACAGCGAACCACGCGGCAGCTGGTGAGCAGGATAACGCTTGAAGTCTTGAACCACTAGTACGACGTTCTCTAGCTCGAGTATTTTGAAACCATACTTGAACAACTCGTTTCCGAAGTCCGACTTTTGCGGCAATATCCTCAAGTGTGTGTCTAGACGGATTGCTGTCGAGAACATAGTACCTCATAAGGCTTCTTTGCTGTTCAGGTAAAATATGTGTGCGTATCTGTTTTGGGTGAAACTGATTTGATGTATCAGCGTTTCCGCTAACACCGTCATTGGGCGGAGGAAAAGACTCTGCTGATGAACTTTTACAATCAACATCTTGGTGATGGAAGTTTGCACGCTCGTTATCTGCTGATGAAAATCGGCAACTTTCTTGGAGTAAACAACCATTACCGTTCCAATTGATATCAGAGCAATCATTGATAACGTTATGCTGATGCGAACTACGGACTTCTTCTTCTTGAAGTAGCCTTACGTTGCCAGTATAAGCGGGCGAAGAGTATCCAACATATTCGTGGAAGTTCTCATTACTTAATGTATTTACAACCTTATCAAGCAATGTAACTAATGTATCTGATACTGCCTCATCCACTGAAATTCCAATAAACTGAACATTTTTTGCAACTGGCTCACAAGCAGAGAGTAAGCTTTCAGCAGACTGAATCGATGTAGTGGAATCGCTAGTAGATAGCACACTTACAGACCCTTCTCGTGCAGTACGTGATGACCACATTTGCTGTTGTTCATCTAATTGATGTGTATTAAAATTGTTGTCATTAATACGATAATTGTTAGTTCTATCAACTGAATTTGGTATTGGGTAAGCTTGTTTTATCCAGCGAGTAATTGCTTGAACACTTTTTCCGATCTCCAAAGGTAGTTCGGCATAGTTGCCCTCATTTGATTCTAGAAGCTGATAAATGCATTCCATGCCAGGAAGCATTGATGCGGATTTATCTTCTGGATCATGTCGATAGCCGTTGTCAAATGATTTCTTTCCTAAAGATGTCGTGCTGGACAGGACAGCTTGCCGCGCATTACGCTTGTCTGGTGGTTTCTTTGAACAGGCATCTATCGTATCAGTATAGTGGCGTTCAGAGCTCTTCGCTAAACATTGTCGTTGATTAAGTTGCAGTTGTTCCTGATTGTGTAGATAGTCTCTGTAGTGTGTTGCCGATGGATTATGTATAATTGAGTTTTGAGATTTATCTAAATTTAGGAATTTATAATTCGAATTGTGATAGATCGAATAGGACTGTTAAATTCTAAATGAATTTTATAGTTTGAATAATGTAAAATTGGACAGTTTAACTTAAACTCAATCTCTTACAAATAGTTAATTAAACCAGGCCTCTACGGCAAATTTTTATATCATCTTTTAAAAATACATAAAATTACTAATATAAAATTATATTTTATTATTTTTATAATTATAAAATTTTTAATATATAAAATTACAATAATTTGGGTGATAACTATTTGGCCGCGCAATCAGATTGTAAATTTATTAAGCTTTCGATCATTCTCTGTGAATTACATTATTATTACATCATTATTCATTACATTCTTAATGAATACACAATGCACTTTATAATAACTCGAGTTTAGAACAATTCGGATGTAAGTTTGGAAACTACTATCATATATGGGGGGGGTATACAACTCAACTATTGAGAGAGAATACATATATACAATTAAGGGGATACGCAAACATTTCGAGGAAGAGCTCGAAATGAGTATCGATAGTTAAGGAGAAATATGCCCAAAATATTAAATAATACTTAGACATGAGAACAAAGAAAACAGTTAAGTGTTCGAATCCTTAACAATCAAGCAGAAAAATCATAACCAAAATAAAAAGGAATATTAGAACTATCCAAATATTAAAAAATAACTTAATATTTGTTAATCATAGATTAATTATCTGATGATGGCTACAGAGAATGTCCGAAAGCTTAATAAATTTACAATTCATCCACAACAAAACCCAATATTTATCGATATAAAAAATTATAATTAAAAATTATTAAATTAAAGTTAATTGATTTATTAAATGAATTAATTAATTGAATTATGAATTAAAATTATTAAATTAAAACATTATAACAAGTGCTTATCGAAGATCCGTTACCTTTGTATAATACCTTGATTACACCCGATCTCCATGAACTTGAAATAAGAATTTCAAGTTGTTCCTATTCACCAAAAGAGGTTTACCTGTGAGTTCAATGAAATACAAGAGCTCTTATATAGTGGTATGTTATTATATCAATTATATTATAATATTGTAATATTATACTATAATAAAATATATTCTAATATTGATATAATAATATTGATATTATATCAATTATACAAAAATAAATATATAAATTACTTTATCGCAAATTTAATATCAAATTGAAATACAAAATTTATTAAACAAATATAATTATTTAATATTTTTATAATTTATAATCGAGATATGAACGAGCTTGTTACGAGATAAAAACCACCTCCAATATCTTAGTTTAACTGCTTATATTTGACTGGGATAAAAACGATTTTTCACCAATTTAAGATTTTCACCATCATTTTATCATATATTAATATATTCATTAATATAGAAATATATTGTTAGCAGATTGTTTTGATAGAAAAATGCATCATAAAATATTTGTTAGAATATAAAAATATCATCAACCAAGCACATTCGTTCCTTTTTTATTTTCTGCATAAACCCTTTATTGACATTAAAATGATTATAGTTAAATTTCAAAAATTATTTAATTTGTAATAAATATAAATTCTAAGTATGAAAATATGAAAATAAATTTTATATTTCGAATTTTGATTTTAGTTTAATATGTTATATTTAATTTTTAATTTAATTAATAAACAAGAATAAATTAATTACATTTTTAATAAATAAAGTTTAGATGTTCTTCCAGAAAAATGCAAACGCTTAGATAATGAATTTCACATAAATAAAAGCATTGACGCACCAAAACATGGTTTAATTCCATGTTTGTAATATACAATTACAAAACATGGTATTTATGTGAAAACGCACAACAATCAGGCGAACGGATTTGTTTAAGTTTTATGAAAGGATTGTTAGTTTAAATTATTTTATTTATTTTAAATAAACGTATACACTAACTTTAATATAGGATATTAAAAATACAGAATATAAAATTTTCTAACGAGAGTGTATTTCTTAAAGGTATTTTCTAAACGTTTAGAACATAAAATAAAAGATTACATCATCAATTATTTTCGAACTTTTTAGAAAATTTCAAATTCATTAATTTCAGTGGCAAATCCGTTGAGTCACAATAACTCTAGATAACTTTGAATTTCAATTGTCGAAATTCGTAATAAAATAGTATATAATAAATATTTAAATTATAATAAATTATTTAAATTAAAATATTAATTTAAAATATTAACAAGCATTTGGATTCAAAATATTTGTTTAAGTTCGGATTTCTTTATTCATCACTGAAAGATTTTAGATAAATTTAAGTATTTGTCAATATTTAATTTTAAATAAAAATACTACATTTAATATTAAATATAATATTGTAATAACATAATATTGCTTCCATAAATATAAAAATGACGATAATTTAAGAAATATTCGACAAAAACACAGATAATCAGTAAAATTTAATCCAACATTATGAAAGGAGCATGTTTTAATAAGCCGTGAGGTTCCAAATTAAGAAAATCTATCAAAAATTATGCAAATTGCAACGGTTTAATGTCGGTCATTTTAATGACGTCACAAATTTAATCAAAAGATAAAATTTGTGATTAGATTAAACATGTGCTACGTGTCACTCAATACTGACACAGATTTTATATGTGTCGCCACCATAGCGTTCTCTAAACTTAGACTCGAAAATAAGTAAAATAATGATGTCAAGTTCAAGGGACTTGTAGTAGATAAGTCTTAAAACTGCTTTATAAAATTTAGTTGATATAAAAAGTCATACATCAGAATCGTACCTGAATCGTCATCGGAATATTGCCTCCTAGTGTGCTGATAATAGGTAGATCCATTTTGTTCACATTGCTGGTGATATTTTTGCGATAAACGCAATACGTTTTTTAGACATGAATCAACAACATGGTGTGCGGTAATTAAATGGTGTTTAAGGTTTGTCTATGAGAATAAAACGAGCATTAATATTCCATATGTTATAAAATCCATACCGAGGAAGGTAATAGAGCTTCGCATAATATACACTTGCGGCTGTGGTGGTGATCTGATTCGTGTGATCGTGAATTACCGTTGCTATTTAAATAAACGTCGGTGTGTGAATCTAAACAAAAATAAAATCTAAATACCCAAAAATATCGAGAAAAATATAAAATGACTAATTTCTTTGAGAGAGAAAAAAAAACATTTTTCCAGATTTCTACGAACGAGAAGTGCGTATTAAAATCATTTTCAAGGTAAATTGATTGGTACAAACGAAAAATCAAAATGCTTTCAAAATGTTCACTACATAACGGTTACAATGAACTTTTTAGAATTCAGTTAAATGTGAAATTAAAAGTCATGAAATATAAACGCATAGCAAATTTTTAAAAAGAAGAATTTCAAGGAAAGAATCTTGTTTATTAATGAAAGAGATTAATTATTAGTTAAAATATAGATAAGAGATAAAATAAGAGATTAAAATTGATTTATTATTAAAATAAGATATAAGATTTATTTTATAAAATAAACAATTGAACAAACTTTTGCTAAAACGAATTTCACATATCTTTTAGTAAAGTTCAACACTCTTACATCATTATAAAGAGTTGAAATATTTTCATCATGTTGAAATATTTTCAACATGATGAAAAATTTCATCATGTTGAAAAAATTTCATCATGATTATTCAAATCCTTTATAAATAAACCAATTTAGCAATACAATATGAACTAATGAAAATTATTTTAGCTAAAATACACAGTAGCTAAAGTAGCTATTTATTGAGTTAAATTAGTAAAAATATTTTTATCCTTCTGCATTTTTTTGACATGTAATATTGTAACATGTAATATATTGTAACATGTTTATTGACATGTTGCCCAGTATAAAACATTTTATCGAATGTTTAATAATTAAAACACTGTAACTGTGCTTTTAATATTAAATTAGTAACAATTCTTTATTCAATATGCATTTTAGTCGACATGTTGTTAGTCCAGTTTACAAAATATTCATAATTTATAAACTAATTTGTAATATAATAAATCAGATCAGCTAAGTTTACGTATTTGATACTATTTTTCAATTATAAATGATGTTAAATAAAAATTAAAAAATTAAATAATACAATTTACTAACGCCTCACTAATATCTGCTAAATCTAAATTTGTATACAGCGTATTAAACTCGTATTTATATGATGTATTCGTTTTTATTTTTATTATATAAAGTAGCAATATCTTTGAGAATATCCTAGTCTTTAGTATGCTGATGAATGTCGAAATTGCTGCGAGTAGAGGCCGTATGATTAATATGGCGCATTCGACAAGTATATACATATGTAATGTCGATATTGTCGAATATCTACAATATATTGTTTAAATCATGCAATTGCATCGCTGATTCATACTTTGTCGGTTAATTGTACTAAAAGGTCCAATTACATCTATATCATTAGTGTAATAAAATATCTGTAATTTTTATAATTTAAAAAATATTTATTTTAGTTATATTTTTCAACACACTTAATCGTAAATAAATTATAAATTTACCGATTCATAAACAGTAAAATATTATGATGGTTCGAGTACTATCGAGTTTATCGAAACGTGAATGTCTAATAATTAAATGTTGTTCAAATAAATTATTTATTTATTTTATGCTAAAAAGGAATTTTAGCAAATTTAAACTTTTACGTTATATGATTTTGCTGATCAATGGTAAAACAACGGAATTCCCAATTGCTATAAGAAACAAATTGATTTAAATTATTCGAATGCCAAGTATCGCAACCTGAATCATATTAAATTTCCATGGGCACTTAAAAAAGCACAAAAAACTAAACCTCACCTTCCATTTTTACAACACTAAATATGTGTAGTAAGATAACCTAATTATAATGTTTGTTTTGCATCTTTTACACTTCAAAGAGATTAAAATGTGATGGAGTGAGATTCGTCAATTCAGCATATACAGTTTAAAATAATGAATTAAAAGTGATGTAATTTATCTTTCACATAATTGATAATAGGAGGAGCTAAGGTAAACAACTAGGTCGACTTAACTTCTGTAATTATCATTACCATAAACCTATTTGTAGTAATTTTCATAGCGTTAACAATAAAAAAAATGTTCACAAATTACAAATTTGTAAACACATGACATAATTTAAAACATATCGTTTATTTTGACATGTTTTGATATAAAATAACGCTTGATTTAACGTTTTCATCTGCGCTATCGTATTTGCTAGGAAATGTGTTTTAAGAACGAAATGCATGTTTGTGGTAAAGTACATCATTTGAATTACTAAAAAAGGTAAAAATTATATTTGTTATTCACAACAAATTAGCGTTTACAAATACAATTTTTCAAAAAGGTGACCACAATGAACGAAAATTTACCTTCTTTATTTTGAACTGTTATATAAAATTAATGATTTTGTGTTGGGATCACAAAACATTAATTATCTCAGTGTTCTTTTCCTTAACTAATTTTAATAATTAATTATATTTTAGCATAATTAACAATTAATAATCTTACTTAATTATTTAGGTATAAATTAACAGATTAATATTAATGTAAAGGACAAATTCTAAAAGAATAATTTTGGAATTTAAATAATATAAATTATATAAATTTATATAATTTATAATATATAATATTTAATTTATATAAATTTATAATATTTTAGAATTTATTTTAGAATTAATATAATATATTATATAATATATTTAATATAAATTCTAAATATAATTTTTCAGTTTTACATATCAATTTTACATATCAATTTACACTGCACGTTGCTTTAACCCAATCTATAAACCAACATTAGTACGTCTAATTTTAGTATTAGTGGACCTCATCACCTATTGATCAAATACCTACTTTATACGTTCCGGGCCTTTTAATGTCGGCTTACGATCACTCGACTCTTTTCTTTATTGACAAATAAATTGAATGAAAGACTTTCGTCTTATATTTTGCAAATTTAATTGAAATCATTTTTATTTATGACGTATTATATATGACTTATTACATATAATTTATTTTATATGCCGTAAATATATTTTTTACCAATAAAATACTGTATTGTATTTAAAAAAAGATATATTTTAACGTGGCAAATGCGTACCAGCGCACGCTTACATGACCAAAACAAAACAAGACTGTGAATCAGGTGTCGAGAAGGTGTGAACGGAGGAGGTGTTTGAATGTGATAAAGGAGGGAGCGCGGCGGACGTCGAGAGGGAGTTGATTCCAGGCGAGTGAGGCGGCGAAAAGGAAGGATCGGATACCATAGTTGTTGGAGTAATTAGGAACGTGGAGTAAGATGGTATGACAGGAACGAAGCGATAGCGAGGCGGGTCGAGTGTCGTCTAAGAAAGGAAGTTTGATGAACGACGGGGAGCCGACAGCGATGAGACGAAAAGTAACGAGAAGGCGGAGTTTGATGCGGATGTGGATGGTGGGCCAGGAGAGTTGAGCAAGATATGTGGATGTGTGGTCGAAGCGACGGAGACGATAGAGCACTCGAACGGAGGTGTTAACTATTCGTTGTAGGGGTAGGATTATGGATTTTGGAGAATTGGCGAAAATGCTAAAGCAGTAATCGATTTTAGGGAAAAGAAGCGATGAAAGAAGAGACATACAAGAACGGAAGTCGATAAGGGGGCAGATACGGCACATGTCACGGAGAATTAAGTTAGATGAGCGGACCTTGTCACGGACGAAGGGTTTAAGGGAAATGTGATCATCGAAATGGAAGTCTAAGAAAGTGAGATTGTGGACTATGGGGATGATCGATGAAGCAAAAGATACAGTGGGAGGAGATATGTTTGGTTTACGGGGGAGGATCCACATTATTTTGGACTATGACATATAAATGAAAAGGTAAATGAAAATATATTTTTTGCCAATAAAATACTGTATTGTATTATTAATTGTTTAAATTAATAATACAATATAATTGAATATTATAATATTTAATTATCTACGCGATAATTGAATATTGGAAAGATAACGAGTAAATTACAAAAATAACGTTCTTATTATTTAATATTTAAACAAAGTTTGCTCATAACATGAACGGTGGGTTATTATTTATTATTAAAGTCGTAATTTTATAATTACGTCCTTCTTTATCCAAACGCTTATAATGTTTGAACTTAATGGTTATCACTGATCTAAAATTAACTATGATTTAATAATCATTTATTTTTCTTGGATTTTGTTCGTTAAAAACTTGCATTATCCTGATCACCTTCTATATTAACGTAAAAGTATGAGCTCTGCATGTTTTGTAACTTAAAACAATATCCTAAAATTGTTATATCAAAAATAATAACATGCAAATTTTTTCAAATAATAAAGATCAATAATTCCCTAAAAGTAGGAAAAAAGGATGAAAATTCTGAAATTGAGTGTAGAAATCAAAGGAAGGGTAGACTGTTGAAGAAGATTATCTAAAACGGATTAGAAACTTCTGCTTCTAAGAACTATTTACCTTAATTTGTTTATTATTTATATAAAATCATCAGATATTATCTGAATATCTGATTGTTTTGTAATGATGTACGTAACGTTTAATTTTGAATTTAATTTTAAATGTTAAAAACAATTTTGTGTTGTGCAAATTGTGTAATTCTATATTTAAAAAATGTTAAAATAATAAGATAGTAATTGTTCTCCACGCACCTTCTACTTTGATATATTTATTAAGTTTTTAATGTTTAGATCGTTCTTCGATACTTACTGTGATATACATTCGTCAATAATTATTTGCTCGTCATATGTAGGAATAAACGAATTTAATACTGTTTTAGAAGTGAATTTTTTGTTCATCGTTTTTTACAATGTAATTCAGAGCGTTCTTCCAAATTTATAAATGAGTCATCCAAACACGTGATTTAATATTATCACGTTCGTAATATTATACATCAAATTAAACTATTTTATTTTAATTTTACTTTTTTATTTCTAGTGGTACTGATATGGCATTTAATTCATATAACTTTCAAATAGCAAACTAAATAAAGATACAGACCAAAAGAAAATTTTAGCTTAAATAAATATGAAGTTATCATTCATACCTTCAAAAGTAAGGAATAAAATCACAATTGCCTTAAAATCTAAGCTTAAAAATCTAATCTATAACAAAATAATAATTTTGTTTCGTTCGATAAAAATAATAGCGTAAAAAATAGGCAAATTACATCCTACTGAGAGATGTAATTATATAGATATTATTAATCAATTATATAATTATATAATAATTATATAATTATATTAATATTTGATATTAATATATGCAATAATTGTTTTAAGTTATTATATATACTATACTTCTAAAATTATATTTTTAAAAATATTTATAAATTATAAAAATATTAAAGATATTATAATATATCTATAATGATAAAAATTATAATAATTATTATAATATATTTATATTTATAAATATAATATATTTAAAACTAGAAAAACGGATGACTAATCTTTCAATAATATATGGATTTATTTACTGATAATTACACAGATTATGTATATAAAGTACTTTACTAGTAAACTAGTAAAGTACTTTACCAGTTTACTAATCACATATATTGTAAATTTGTATTCAAATAATGCATCCTAGTCATCAATTTAAGGAGAATTTAATTATATATAGTTATTATATATATACTGAAAAAGGCCTTAGCCGAAACGTTTATTTTTGTCCTAAATATTGTCGAATAAATTTTGCTGTAGTCTGGTTTGTTTTAAATTGAAATTATATATATATAGGAAACCATCACAGTCCATCAGCAATCAAATCCCTAGACCGGTTTCTGCTTATTGAGATTCATCAGTGGGGTCCGGATTTTAAAAGTGTTCAGGGATCCTCCACCACAGTTATGAAGGGTTCATCATAAGGATGATTATTACAAGACAACCTTCAAGTCAACAGACAAATACAAAAGTATTATTAGAGTCAGCGCCCGTATCGCAGAGCGATACGGCATTATAGTTGTTACTAATTATTAGCGCTTTAATCTTTTATATAAGTTTAAAAAGTTTGAAATTATGCTCAAAATTATATTTAAATTTATAATTTATAATTTAAATTACATTAGCTGCAACGACTGTGAAAATTATCATTATATTCATCGACTGTCACTAAATGCTTTGTAAATGTATAAAAAGATATTTTAATAATAAAATTCAATTAAAATAATACAATTAAAATTAAATAATTTTAATTGTATAAAAAATGAAAAAGCCTAAAAATACTAATTTGCAATAAAGTTTAATTATTTGAAGCCGCAATAATGAAACTAACTTGATAACATCATGTTGCACTTATATTTAAGCTAAAGTACTAAAAATTCTATCTATTTATATTTTACTTTTTATGACGAAGATTCATTATTTTCCAACAAAGCAGGAACTACACATTCATCAAACAAGAAAATCTAAATTATCATGAGAAACGAATGATCTAACATTCTCCCAGTAGTAAAAATTAACGACTAGCGTAAAATTGGTTTACATCAAGTTTCTTATTCTAATTCTGAAGTCATGAGCAAAAATAATTACAATTTACTTTATTAGAGAATGATAACTGAAATTGTGATACAGTAGAAACAAAAGGAATGTGAAATTAGAACTACTTGGCATTAATGATAATTCACAACAATTGAATACTTTAAGAGTAAACATTTAATAGGAATTATACTGATAATGAAGAAATTCAATGCAATTCCTTTATCGATCAAAAAAACATGTTTCGCAATTATAGACAAATTGAATTTTATCTGCAGTTGCTTGTTTTATTTATCGTCAAGGGCAACAGGATGATCAAATTATTCAGATTAATTACCAATTAAAAGTATTCGGCAATGAAAAATAATATTTTAATAATTCAAATTTTAACGATTTTGTTTATTTTATTTTTTCTTTTTATTTTTGTAGTTTTAAGATTAGATTAAAATTTGTGAATCTGCGCATAGAATAACTTCAATAACTTAATAATTTAATATATTTATACTAAGGTACATATTATGTACTTGAGGTACATAATTAAGTAATGGAACAGTTGTCTGCAACAAGCCTACATCGAATTTGTTAATACTTGATATCTGCATTGAAATGTGTGAATCTAGCTTAAGCAGTTCTACTAACAAAGGAAATATGTCTACAATTTTCATATAGTCAATTGAGGAATTTGGTCGAAATGAAGGTCCTTTAGCCATAAAGATTGTATGCATGTCTTCAACATTGTTTAAATATCCATGATTCCCTTCTAAGAATAAAAATGTTATAGAAGCAATCAAGCCAGCGATTTAATACTTTGTGCCGAATTTCGTAGGGAAATATTCGATTTAAATGAGATATCCGAGATCAGCTATTATTATAAGAGAACCAAGACGGCTATTGTTTGAAAAATGATATTTTTGAAGTTGCCGTGTTCTGTAAACCTTGTATATTAATTCTGTTAATATACAATATACACATTCTGATAATACAGCAATATATTCCATACACATTAATATAATCGAAATAATATAATACAATTGAAATGGGAGCGAAATCCCGTAGTTTCCGATTCTCGATTTTGCATTATTTGATTAGTTTGATATTATTTCAAAATCTAAATAGACAATCGTCAATCTGCATTTTTCCAACTACTTATCTATGTCATTGACTATCAAATAGCACTATGTTCAATCTTATTAAATAAATGTTAGCTTAATTAGTACATGACAGTAAAACCGAAATACATTTGTTCTTAAAATGGACAGCCTGACTAATTAAAAAACTAATTACATAGCTTATCTCTGTCGACAGACAATTAATAAAGAAATAGTTCAAACGTAATAATTATGTCGGGTGATTTATCATAATTAAGCCGACTAATTTCACACTTTAACAGAAAAAACTTGTCGTATACTATTGCATAGGCGCTGACAATGGCATTATCAAAGGACACTGGCTTACTAACAAGGAAGTGTTAATAACTATCTCTATGTGAAGAAAGCAGAATTATTAGTAAATAAAAACGATCATTTTATTTTAGATAGAAATGTGGATGCGTAAACCGAAAAAGCACAAAGATGAAAAATTCTATCATTTATTCTTAATGGAAGAATTCTGGTGATGGAAGAATTCTGGTGAATCTGGAAGAATTCTGGTGATTCACCGTTATCCATAAATAATGAAAGCATTTTTAATTAATTTAAAAATTGAATTATTCGTACCAACTTGAAAACGGTCAAAGTGGGTGACCGTTTTAAAAAATGAATCTTTTAAAAAAGATAAAATTTAAATTTAATTTAAAAGTGAATCAAATCAGTACTACAAACAAAAGAGCCAGCCGACGTCAAAAATACATACATTTTATGTAAAAGTCTTACTTGTTTCATAAAACAAAATCATAAAATAGAGTACACTACTTTAGCAGTCAAAATAATAAAAGATACAACATCAGCAAATATATTCTTTTATATAAAGAGTACGAGCAGCGCGTTCATATATCAACCAGAAAATTAGTTTTCGTGGTTAACACAAAAAGTGATCAAACACACTAAGTACGTAATTTTCGAAATTCTTTCGTAACATTTATTCTTCCTCATTTTATGAGAATTACTCTCTAATTCAAATTCTTTCGTAACTAGATAATTAATGAGAATTACTCTCTGATTCACTAATAATTTAATAATAAGAAACATATTAAATAAGAAATTTAATAATTGTAAGATTAATTATAATATTTTGGATTTATTAAATAATAATTTTTTCATAATTACGCTCCAATAATCTTAGATTAAGTTTTTTACTTATAAGATGGACACATTATTACTGATTGTGTTCATCTCTTCTAGGGATTGTATATACCTTTTTATATTAATTAACCTACTTAAGATGTATCAAATAAAGACGCATTTATATAAAGATGCCATATTTCAACTTTTGTTTCTTTTTAATATCTTTTATACATGCAATTAGGGTACCAAAAAATTTAAAGCCAAGTAGAATCTTAATATTTGCGGTTTATCAATTTAAATATTCAGTAATTTTAATGTAAAAGTAAACAAGTTAGCGTCAATAAAGGCACAGCCGGTAAACATGTGCAGATGATCGTTCGGTGATAAAAGTGTATATTTGTATATAACAATATTCTAAATGTATAAAGATGACATTGAATCCAGATAGTATAAAGATTAAAACGAGATCACGTGAAATTGAAGTACTAATGGTATTTATATGGACAAAATAATAACTTTGAGGGGTATGCAGACATTGCTGGTAATCTATTTTCGCTATTGGCAACCATAGAAATACTTAAGAGATTTTAGTAGAGATTTATCCCAATATAAATTAAAGCTAATCAAAAATATACAAAATTACTTGAAATGCGACTTTAGTGGTTTTCAAAGTTGGGCCCACATGTATTAATTTGATTTTAAGGGTTTGCCTTACCTCGCTCAAGAAAGCGTTGCCGCGTCTAGTTCAGGAGATTATTCGATTTCCAGAGAACAATTAAACAACTTTACTTTTAAGAAAAGTTAATTTGGTTTTTAAGAGAGTATTCTAGATTATAGATTTGATTACAAGAGTATGAACAAATTATGTCGGGAACCATTGCTTTATTTTCAATATTAATAATTACCATTAATCTTAAATTATACGAGATTAGTTTTTTGAGATTTAATC
The DNA here is from genome assembly GCA_012934845.2 of Pomphorhynchus laevis. NCBI lineage: Eukaryota > Metazoa > Acanthocephala > Palaeacanthocephala > Echinorhynchida > Pomphorhynchidae > Pomphorhynchus > Pomphorhynchus laevis. The sequence continues at coordinate 76,102 of WNNJ02001666.1, read as the reverse complement.
ATAAAATGATAATTCCTTAATTTGATATTCAACTTAAATCGTAGATAGACGCATAGTGTATTTAGGCTTCGTTCTTAACTTGTTCGTGTGTAAAGATGTTCATGAAGATGGGTTGTAGTCCAACCACTAAAACAGCAAACACACTACAAAAATCAGTTAACTATTACAGTGATTGACTTGCTCGTTAATCAACAGTATATGCAACGCTGAGGTTGTAACTGAGAAATTCTTAGATGATTTAAAATAATTTGGCAGTAAATAACGATAGGAAATACATTCGAGATCATCAAATAATATTAACAAATCCAAACAATTTACCATTTGTTATCGAAGTATTCGCAAAATCCAGGCGTTATAATTTGTATATTTTAATGAAAAGCTATGCGTTCATCTCATTAATAGCGTGTAATATCGGTTTATAAATATATTGAATAAGTCTCGATATTTGTACTCATAAAAATAATGCCCGATTACAATGACCGATGTAATGATATTAGAAAATCAAAAGTATTACTTAGGTTTTTAGATAGTTGATACTGATCCATTATTGATAAAGAATTATAAGAGCTGGATCAAATAAAGGAGGAAAATTGTATTTGATCGTTCGATAACCTCTGTCAGCATCTTCATAAAATTAATTATGGTAATTTTCTGAAGATGCTTACAGAAGTTAGGGAATTATCAAAAAATAATTTCGTCTTTTTTTGTTCCAGCTCGAATAATTTTTTGGTATTAATTAGTAATATATAGTATATATATACTTTATTTATATATTTAACTGTCTTCAATTTGTTAATGCATTAAATGATTTTCATTTTCGATAAAGACTAACCTGATGTGTTATTATTCATCACCGTAGTGTACTCGAATCCACCAACAGTATAGGACTTGAAATTAAAGTTTGTTTTAAACTTTGGGATATAACGACGACAAGTTGGTGTAGATCTTTCCAGATATATTAAATACAAACTGCAAGCAAGAATGAAATTACCAAGTTGATTAGGACAAACAGTTCTTAACAACATAAATTATTGTTGATTGCTGGAGAACGACGGCGCTACTGATACTATTTCCAATGCGCACTTATATATCTCGTACTAATTAGAGGAGATATATGATATAATCAGCTATTTGCATGCCACCCATATAAAATTGATCGATTTTGACATTAGAGTGCTCTCTCTCAATTTAATTACGCATATGAAATCAGTGAAAGCTTCGATGCTAAAAGGAAATAAGCTGCCCCTGGAAAAGCTTAATTTTACAGAAGGAAAGAAAATTCGGTACTTAGGTTTATTACTTAGTAAGTTTATTACTTACTCTGCTGAATAGTCAGATAAAGTTAGATTATTAAGTAGGGACATCTTTAAGAAGGATTTGCGAAAATAGTTTCTTTAATTATTACTGGGGTGTATTAAGACGTCAATGTGATTTGGAAGAAAAAACAATCGTAACAAAGTTCCATAAATATTTCCAACAACTCACAGTGCGCAAAATACGAAAGACTTAATTTTTGTAGTTATAGGCATTTTTGGAAGGGGGACCCAAAAAGTAGTAGATTAAGGAAAATGATGTCTAGAAACGATTTTTTACCCTAAACACTATGTCTAACTGATGTTTGCTGATAATAATATCGGAGTGATATATTAAACGGAAGGAGCTGATAATCTAAATACAGTTTATCAACAACGAATGAGAATAAAAATCAATTAGAGCCGCATTTACCTCCTAGTTTGCACTCAAAACGATGTTTCACAAGCTATGCATGAACAATACTTGAAGTCCTGCGGGGATTTGCGTGAGTTCGTTTTCAATCAATGGGCTCGCATTGCCGTATTTTAAAAATCAACAGAAACAGAAAATTTTCGACAATATTTATACATTTTAACTTATTTCAACATCCTGAAGAATTGCATCACGAGGAAGTATCTTGTTTGTTTATTTTTTATAACGGATTCATTCAAATTAAAAAATGTCGATTAAAGCTAAGAATGACTACTTTTTTACTTGTTTTTCGTGTGGGCTCAGTCATTCAATAAACTCAAATCATACGTAATGTTTTTGTTGTGATTGTATACAGGACACACCTAAAGTAAGTAAACACAGCCCCAACCTATACTTACAATATTATGATGTCTTTAAAGATTAGCAGATTTAATCAATGTGCCTGTGTATGATAAGCCGCAAATAGATAGTAATATAACTTTTATTCTTAAATTATATTTTTAAATATTGTACAAATTTATTAAATTTGGATAACGAGGAAAATGTCACATATTGACTGCATTTCACAGCGCATTGATCAGTCAACAAAGTATGAGCAACCATCGTCAGATATTCGGGATAATAATGATGAATAATGATGACTCATCTGATGAATTGTAATTTACAGCGTGGATTTAATTTTAATATATACTCAAAACAATAATTATAAGTACATATTGTGTTTTAATATATTATAATTGTAATATTAAATATAATAATTATATTATTATATACAAGTTTTTATATAATTTTCACATATACACTTAGACGTTTTGATCCTGGATTGTAATCGCTTAGTTTGCTTTGTAATTCATATGAAATTATTAATTTTAAATATTAATTTTCATATTATATTAATATTTAATTCGTCGTTGTAATTTGCGGTTTGTTCAAGTTAATATTCTGCATTGATTAAAAAGAATAGAGTTAAATAAATTTGTTTCTTAAAAATTAATAGAATTTTCAATAACTGATTGCTAGCATCATCAGGACAAAAAAATACAATTAAACACATTGCTCATAACTTTAAACAGCTAGAAGTGCCTCTTATTAAAACATGAAATAAAGAAAATTAAAGAAATAAAATAATACTCAATATATAAGAATGATTTAAAAATAATTATTTATAAAGAATAAACGTAACTAAAACAAAATTTGCAACAACGAAAAATATAGCTAAATATATAATATATAATTAAATATAACGTGTTCGTACGACGTTGGTGGTAATGTATAGTAATGTAACAATTTTCTAAAAACATTGGTTTATTATTTTAAAACTTTTCGTCCTGATTGTAGCAGCCAGTAATCAAACATTCTACTAATTTTTAAGAAACTAATTGATTTAGATCTATAATGTCAATGAATGATTAAAACATATGGATGAACAACCGATCTATAACTTAATATTTAGCAGTAACTTGAATATGCACACAAACGCATATAATCAAAGCTGTGCGAAGATGTGCATAAATATTACTTATATAATATATAGGTAACATAATGTATAGCATCTAGCGTTGGTAAACCCAAGCATAATTATTGATTAATAATCAATTAATTATTAGTTTTTATTTTTTCAATTAATTAACCAGGTTAATGAAGGCATATTGAAAACGATGGTTCTATCTAAGAAGCCTGATTTTCTTAATCATGTTTTGTTAAAATTAAATAAATTAATGAATACAGAAAAATGATTTTATCCGATCAAATACAATGTGGATACAATAATATTCATTCTCCATTACCACGAAGATAGATAGTCACACAACGTAAATAGCAATTTATTAATAAACGTTTTTGAGAAAAGCAAATATGAACAACGCATTTTTGTATGCAGTAATATTGTACAGTAAAAATGCTTATAACAACCACAATGTAAATTTAATTTCATTAAAACATGAAATTAAAGAAAATTAAAGAAATAAAACAATACTCATTGTATAAGCATGATTTAAAATATATTTAAAGAATAAACGTAACTAAAACATAATGAACAACAAAGAAAAACTACCAACGTCGTTGGTACGACGTTGGTAGTAATGTATAGTAATGTAAACTGATGATAGCAGCCAGCAATCAAAAATTCTACTAATTTTTAAGAAACGAATTAATTTAAATCTATAATGTCAATGAATGATTAAAACATATATATATGAACAAACGAATTATACTTGATATTGAACAGTATCATACACATGCATATTTACCAAAGGTGTGTGAATGTGTACATTACTATTACTTATACTATATTTGTCATGATGATAGCAACATCTTTAAAAATTTTGAATAATTTTTCGTGAAGAAGGATATAGTGTACTAAAAGAATTTAATGTTCTATTCAAAAAAGGATATCAAATAGAATTAATAAAAATGCTAGATTAATTAAGATTAATCTATTATACAGAGTGATATGTCAAAGTGAAGGATAAAATATCAATTTATACATTAAAATCAACTATTAACAATTTTTCAATTTTTGTATGCAGTAATATTGTACAGTAAAAATGCTTATAACAACCACAATGTAATTGACATATCATCCAATTCTCTTTATATGCATAAAAACGAACATTCCTAAGGGTATGCTTGAATATATTCAATCAGATCCGGCAGTCCATCTTGCCGTGATGTAATCAATCCAAGATATACGCCAATAGTGTTAATGATGCATATATGTAGATTAAGATTAACGTAAGCATTTAAAAGCGAATAGATATTTTTATAAAATTAAAAGATAAAAATATAAAAGCATACTATTTTCAGTTGAAATTAGTTTGATTAAAATTAGCTCGATAAGTCGTAAACCCGTATAATTTATAAAATAAATATATACAATTTATAAAATAAATTGCTAAGTTAAATGTAAATTAGATTAAAATATTAAGTATCAATTTAAATATAAAGTTAACATGAGTACCCGAAAAAATTGATTAATTTATTTTAATTCATGAATTCTTATAAGTTCCGAAGAAATATTGCTTATATGTTACAATTTTAGAATAAGATAATGTTCTTTGAGAATAACAAAGCTAGAAGAAATCTAAAAGTAAAATCTAGTAACACAAATATGAACAATAAGAATTAGTTAATTTAAAATTAGAAATAACAAAGAAATTGTGAAATTGTGTTCTTTATTCTCAAACATTAATGGACAATGCGTCAAGTATTTAATAAGATTATTAAATGAATAGATAACGAGATATTTTGATAGTCAATACTTTAATAAATAATTTACTAAATCATTTTCAGAATGGCTATGAGTAGTGAAATATTAATAATTAAAATTTCTCTAAAGCCAAAAGATTTTTTAAATAAATTTTAAATATTTTAAAATGATTCTAGTAATTAGCTGTAATTTTGAAATTATAATTTATTTTACAATTAATTATAATTTTCTTGGGGTTGATGGACATTATAGACACGAGTAATTTATTGTAAAAAATGCTAGCTTTGGAAGATAGCGTTCTTATTGTCCTTCGACGATCGCGTCCTTATGCTTGATATGGACACTCGTCGAAAGCTAGCACTTTTTTCTACAATAAATTACTCGTGTCCATCAATCTGAAAAAAGTTCATTTTGACACGAAATCAAATCTTGATTATTTAAAAATAATTGCAGTCCGACTCGCCAATCGTGTTCATAAAGTGCACAAACTATTTAATCTTTAAGAAAAAAGTTTGTCTTCTCGTTACTAAATGAAAATAATTTAAGTTTTATTAAATTAATAATTTAATTTGCAGGTTACGTTTTGAAAATTGCTATATTATTTAAAATATCAAGTTAAATACAAATTAGATTGAAATATTAAGTATTAATATTTTAATAAAGTTAAAATAAAATACCTGAAAAAATTGGTAAAGGCAAGAAGAGTTTAAGTTTATTTTTAATTAAGTTAAAAAATAAAAAAAATTAAAAATAATTAGTTCAAATTAATTAATTTTATCTTACACATTTAATTGATGTCGCTTCTGTTTGAAAGGTATTTTAGTGTAGGAACATTATGAGCAAGGCGACGACAATGAAGTCAGTACTAATCAGCACGAGGATGTAGAAAATAAGTCAACAAATTTGTGTGTTTATAGTTAACAAGTTCTATACACAACAAATTGATGTGTCGAACCAGAGAGAAATAAAGAAGACTGCTGACGACGCCCTTAAATTATTATTATTATTATTATAATTCTTTCACCATTACCATGTTCTAAAAAACACACTTGTTAACACACACGCATGCACTACACGACACGAATTATGGAGAAAGAAAGGAGAAGGCTGATGCAAATGACTGCTACTACTTTATGTTTCTGCCGTGAAACAGCAGTAAAAATTACAAGCTGATAAAGGAGAAAAAAGATAAAATAATTATAAACAGATAATTGTAATTTTTGTTTCATTGCTTATATAGGAGAGATAGAGCCTGCTTACTTATGCACAAAACACCAGCAGTTGTTGCCAATTTAGTTTCGATTCTTCCATCTGACGCAGTCGCTGATTTCATACTGGTTTCACTATTTGTTTCTTCCATTGATTTCTATATTTTTAATAAATATATATATATATTCTTATAAATACAAGACTTTTCTCAATGAACTGTGTGTAGCCGCAATTTAATGAGGATGATGGTGATAATTGTTATATCCCGGACATAAGCGATACCGCAATAGGAGAAAAGCGACGACTGCATAATTGCAGCATAATAAAGAAGTAAAAGAAGCGAATATAACACAAAAAATAATTAATCATAATAAAACAGCTGTATGCAGATTGCGATGAATAACGGAATGTAGTAATTGAGGGGTGAATTTAATTGTAATTAAGCACCGATAAGTTGCTATAATGAGAGGAAATGAATGATGCACACGTTGGTACTGATGTAATCATTTGTTTCGTATTACAACGACCGTAGAAAAAATAAACGGATTTTTTGTAATTGGTTTCGCTTTATTGATAGTAATTGCAGTGTGTAGTAGCAGCATTCCTGATAATCCGTGACAAAGAGGAGCTTGTATTTGTCAACTTTTCATACATGAATTATGTAGAATATCCTTCGTTCGACATCTCGTCACCAGATAGCAAATAGCAAACAGAAAAATAACATTTAGTTATTGAAGCGGTGTGTATTAATATTTTTTAAGTAATATTCTATTATTTAATTAAGTAACGACTTTAATCATCATGCATCAAAAATTTACTTTATGCACAAAGTATAAGATTTATTAAAAAATATTATGATCTTTGTTTGTGATCAACAGCAGAAATAAAATTTTGCTAATGAAAATACAATTTATTTAATTCTTTTAATTTATTTATTTAAATTAATTTATTTTAATTAATTAAAAAATATTATGATCTTTGTTTGTGATCAACAGCATAAATGAAGTTTTGCTAATGACAATTAAATTTATTTAAAATTTTTTTAAATTTATTTATTTTAATTAAATGTATCCAATTAATTTCAAATCGATTTATTTAAAAGCGTAAAGCTTGAAAAGGACTATATCAATAGTTGAAGTAAATTCTATATATTTTACTTGAAAGTTCGTGTTTTAAAGTACAGTAAATATAAAACCCAGAACCTTAGAATATTACAATTCGGGCAATGAATACACGAAAAGTGAAATTAAACTATTAAGCAAATCATGTTAAAATTAAAAATACTACCAAAAGATCAAATATAGCACGTCATTATTAGCATCTAATATATCAATTAATATTAGTGAAAGTATATAATAAGAACAAGGAATATAATAAATAATTTTTAATTAATGATACGTTCGAAAAAAATGAAAAATACGTAAAATGCTTGAGAAAATGGCACATATTCAAAGCGGCTTTTAAAAACATATAATGGTACTAAGTCTAAAATCATATATACCTTCTAGCTGCGAAATTTGGACATAAAAGCAACATTTTTGTCCTTTTTATAAAATCGACTAACAATAAAAATAGATAACTATATCGGTAATAATGATAGCTTATAAGATTACTCAAAAAGCTAAGAGCAGTGTTCGGCTGTTTTTCATAATAATTGTAAATTTATACACAGTACTCTAATACAGGATAAAAAATGAAAAAATACGTTTAAAACTTTTAAAAACAACTGATTTTTAAAAGTTTAGGTCTATTTTTTGAATTTCTTAAATTTTGGAGCTGAATCTATAAAGTAATCTATTATCTAATCAATAAATAAATCCATAATTTATTTGAATCATCAGAAACGTACTTGATGAACAAATTGTAAGTCTTGTTTCTGATGATGTTAGCGAAATAAAAAAAATAAATTAATTCTGCTGTAAAATTCCGAGTTTAATATCTTAAATTTCAATTAAATACTAATAAAATCTGAAATATTAAGAATTAACAACAATAAGGAAATATGATAATTAAAATGATTTTAGCTCGTTTAATAACTTTTGCGTAATAAATGTAAGCAAATAGACTTAATATTTAATATATACATCATAAAAAGTTATTAAACAACTAAAAATACAGAAAATGATTTAAACAAATACGAATATTTAATTAAGTTTAAATAATATTAATATTTAATATTTAATATTAAATATTAAATATTTAATATTTAATATTTAAGGAACATTCAAATACGAATGTTCCTTAATTATAATTATAATTGATTAATTATAATTAATTATTAAATATTAATTATAATTAATTATATCAATAATTAATTATAAATTAGTATAAATTTTATAAATAAAATTTATAATTAAAAATATCTACATAATATTCAGGCAAATTACCGTTTAAAAATATAAGGCAATGTTTTTATACAATGACCTTTTGCATATTTGACAAACTGGTTTTAATTTCCTTTGCCCTATTAAAGTCTATAAAAATACACTTATGTAGACAGCAATAGATAAATGCAAAAATAAATATAATACATTCAAATAATACAATACATATTGTATTAAAGTGTATTAATATTAATATAGTAATATTTATAAATATAGTCGTGCTATCAACGATATGCCAGTGTCGTTAAGCCAGTAATGAGATTTTTTACTTTCTAACAAAAAGTTTCTTACCAACTTGTTGTTGCGTGAAAGATATGCACTAGATAGTATGATCAAAATAAATTAATATTTTAAACTTATAAAATAAATCAAATATTTATATTCAAGAGGGAGTGTGATACCATTCCGCGTGAATTATGTACGCAATCATTTCTAGCCAGACGCGGAAGAACGACGATAACAGTAGCAAGTACTGTTAAGCCATCACAATGACTCATCAGTGCCAGATCCCTCCCACTGCTGAATACAGCGGAGAATTGCCAGTCCTCCTCTTTATTAAATTTAATAAATTCTAATTTTGAATTACAATTTTGTATTAATAAAATCATTTTAGACACAAATAATAATAAAACTATAATAAAAAATATTGCATTTACCTTTCCTGGACTGTATCATTACTTCATAATGTGTTCAATTTTACAACATCTTTTGTAAAAGTGAAATGTGTTACAAACTGTATAGTTATTGCTGATTTCGGAATGTGTGAAAAATGTTACACTTTTTCTAATTAAAAAATACATTTTTAATTAAACTGTTTCTAAAAATTTGCTGTTTAGCATGCGTTAAGTTAATGAACATTTTTATTGATGTGGAGACTTGAAATCTGTATAATCACAAAAAGCAGTTATTTTATAATATTTTTGCTGTTACAGAAATAACGAGTGATTATGCATCCAAACGCCCATCGTTTAGTTTACCAACCATCTTATTTCCACTCGTAATTTAGCAACACATCTTTAATAGATGAAATTTACGTATTCGTAGTTAACATCTTTATTATTAAATATTTTATGAATTATTATGATTTATAATAATGCTATAATTAAAATAATATAATTAAAAATCACGATATTGATGCTATAATATTGATATTATTGATAATATGTAAAATATTAAATATATTTAATTATATTAAAAATTATCTTATCAATGTGAGGTTGTCAATATGAAAAAAAACGGCAATAAAGAAACTAGACTTTATAAATTTTCATTCAAGATATTTATATCACTAACTGCAAGACACTTATGTGCTTTAGACACATTAAACATCGGATGTCCGTGAAATCCAAATGTCCGAGGATTTTAGAATATAAAAATCGAGTTTTTCTTTTATAATCAACAACTATAAGAAAGAAATCTCCCGTGTTTTATTATCAACAAAAAAAATATTTTTATTTTTCTCTGCTATTAGGAAAGCCAAATTGACCCAAATTTGGATTTCATATTTTTCTGCGTGTTAATATAAATACTGATTATATTTTAAATACATATTCACTGACTTTTGTCAAATTTAAATTTTTTGGTAATTAACTCAAAGTATTAGCTCAAAATGTTAATTAGCTAAAAATATCGTATTACCAAAAATACATATGGGAATTTATCAGTATAAAACACAGTATAAGAAATAAAAAATTTAAAAGTATAAAAATTTAAAAGTATAAAAAATACTGTTAACTACATTAAATGTAGGTCTTTAATACAATTGAACAATCTAATATTAATGGCATTAACGCTTTAATTTGTTCCATTCATGATCCATTATTGAACGGTTTCAGAACTAATTATTTTTAATCGAAAAAAGTCATTAATTAATAATAAGAGAATAATAATGGATTTTTATATTTTTAACTTTTTAATTTCCAATTCCACAAATTTTACAGTTGACATATATTAAAAACATCATTTATGTTTAATATATATTTTTAGATCCCTTTTTCTTAAGAATAAATTATTATAAAAGAATATGTCTTCTTAATATTTACGTCATCAACAATAGATATAAGACGATCAGCACGAAAAACGCTTGATATTTATACGTTAAAATCCAAATAAAATATCCTCAGGAATTGTTATATACATGCGTTTCATGTAATATGTATATGAAAATTATATATATTATATATATTACATCATATTAATAAAAAACAATAAGTTAAAATATAAAATATATTTTTAGTAGATTACAGCTTATTTACCTCTTGGCCTTTAGGCTGGCATCATTATGAATATGACAGACCAAGTCTTTGAACATTTCAACTCTTTACAGTTTAGCAATCATCAATTATATAAATTATTATATTTTTAACGCTGCCAGTTTTAAACATTCAAAGTCAACTAAGAACATGAGTACGATCGTACTAGGTGAGTACTTTAAATATGTATCTGTTAGCAAAAATGTAATAATTAAATCACAGTTTTTAATAATATTTAAATATAATATTATTAATAATAAATTATTTTATAAATTTAATTATATTAATTATAATTAGAAACAAAAGTAGCACAGTTTTCGTGATTTAGTTGTGGTTTTGTCGTCAGCAGCGAAATCAGCAATTTAATTATTTTAGATTGCAAAAGACAGTCGATTCTGACTGTCTGTTTATAGATTTTGCTGTTTCAAAATGTGTATCTAAGGCAGCACAAGGATTTGTTTAAATGTGTATCTAAGGCACCACATTAAATGCATATAACGTTGTTAAAGAACAACGTTATATCTAACGCTATAATTCATCAATATTTTTGCAATATACATGTTGATGATATTTAAGTTGTCTTTATTTAGGATCTTTATTTAAAGATTGGCTGATTAAATGATATTTCATTACGAAATACATCAAAGAATTATATTAATACAATTATTTTGCTTATTTTATTACAAAATATTATATTTTGTCATGTTGATGATATTTAAGTTGTCTTTTACCGCTATCTATTTCAGCGGAATCAAATTAGCAAAACAACTATTACTTTTTATCAATTCACTAATAGTCTAGTTTTCAACTACTGATTTTCAAAATCTACTGTTGTAAATGACAAATCAGATCATCAATCAAAAATCAGATCATCAATTTTACACAAATTACAAAACAATCGAATAATTTACTGAATTAATAGAAGAAACTTGGAATTATATTAGCGAAATAGGAAACATACTGCTTGTCTAGTTCTTATTTGTTGTAGAGTTAATTGATGTTCTAGTAAACTAAATTGCTCTCACATATTATATTTTAAAGTAAGCCTTCATCCTCTAAATAAAGTGGTTTGATATACCAGGACAATTAATCAGCGCTACTTTGTGACGAGTTCCAAAGACAGCTTAGCATAAGCCAGTTTTTTATTCCCAAACGATCTTACATTTTCACATTTAGGATCTTTATTTAAAGCCCTTTAGTAAAATGCCATATAATATTACTCTTTGCTATTATTGAAGATACACAAAGCTGACTCGAAAATGTTGCCGGCTATCAAAGCTAATTATAAAATATCTTTCGGATTGGCTGATTAAATGATATTTCATTACGAAATACATCAGAGAATTATAGTAATACAATTATTTTGCTTATTTTATTAAAAAATATTATATTTTGTCAATGTCATTTTCGAAAAGAAACAAATGCAAGTGTTCAAAGTGTGAAAATTATAAAATTTGATAGTAGATAATTATTTTATCAGCTGGTTCAGCGAAACTGCTTTTGAAAAGTAAATCATAATATCATTATGATTTACTTATCATTAATATCATTTACAATAACAAAATACAGAGGAAAACACAAAACTTATAAGAATTGACTATATTTAACTCAAATATTTACAATAATAATTTAATCAATTATAATATAATTAATAATAAAGTATATTATCAATTAAATTATATCAATGATAAATTACAGCAAACTTTCCACATAAAATATGAAGTAAAAATCATCTACTGGCAATTCTGTTTGGTCGAAAATTTGTAATTTTCTTCGAAGCATCGTGATCTCTCTGTATGCTTAGAAATAATAAGTAAATTAAAGAATAATAAATAAAACAATAGGTTCACTTAGTTCACCGATTGAAGACGTTTAATAAGTTCATATTTCTTTGTTAAGATTTAATTATTAGTAAAATTTGAAGTACTGACAATATTTGACAGATCAAATTAAATATTACAAATCTTTAATTTGATAATTAAATTTTAATATTTACATTTACAATTGATTATTAATTAAATCAAATTAAAGTTTACAAATCATTAATAATTAATAATAATTACAAATGTTTATTAACATTCAAAGATTTGATTAAAGTATTAAAGATCTTTAATTTAAAAGATGAAATAGTATTTTGCAAAATAACATCAAAGACTTAAAATAATTTTATTGTAAAACCCAGTACATCATAGCACAGTTAAAACTGAATAAATATTCAAACTGAATATTCAAAACTTAAATGATATCAACTATTAAATAATTTGATAATTAAACTAATTTAATAAATAATTAAAAAATATAGTAAATAATTTTAAATTGAACTTATAATTAATAATAATTTAAATTTAAAAATTAAATAATTAAATTAATAATCAAAATTACAGTAGAAAAGTTCAAATTGAATTAATGAACAATAATTTAATAATTAAACTAATTTAATTATTAATTAATTGTTATAATTTAAATATCATTCACAACATACTTTTACCAAATTAAACTTCCTACGTAATTTGTGTAATAAAATGAATATTAACGACTAAATTTAAAATACTATATAAACACTGAGGCATTTGACGTGAATAGTTGCATTCATAATTCGTTATATATTTCATTGCAATGGTATTGAATCCAAAGCGCAAATTGGTATATTTTTAAATGATAGCAATTATGAAATACTATATAGTATTTGATTATAGTATTTGATTACTAAATCAGTGATCCGGCTAGCGGATCAAACAACTAGGTAGGTTTCTAATAGATCGTTAGAATACGATCCCCAACCAAAAGCAATATACAGAAATGTATATCTACACCACTGGAGCAGCCAGCTTAGTGGATGTAGCGTTGAATCGCGATACAGACGTCCTGAGTTCTAATCCGATCAGCACCAGTGTACGGAGAAAGCAGAAAATAAGGGTCGAAACGTGAAATGTAGGTCTGGGTCAGCAGCTGATGAGACCCACCCAGACTGATTAGTAGCGTCCTGCTGTATCAAGAATAGGAACAATACCTGTGAGGATAATGTCGTGCTACAATCAGAAGAATTTCAGCTCACAGATGTAATCAAGTTAAATTAAAAACATTCAATGCAAGTGGCAGCATGAAAAATCAGTGATCCGGCTAGCGGATCAAACAACTAGGTAGGTTTCTAATAGATCGTTAGAATACGATCCCCTACCAAAATAGCTACGTAGCTGCTTTTTCTTGAAAAATACTTCTTCTGCCTTCGCTGTCAGACGAAGTGATATCGCGTGTGATTCTGAGTAGATAAAATCGACACGGAAGACACGTAGCTATTTGGGAAATTAGCTGTGATGTCAGAAGATGTAGAAACAAGCAAAAAGGAGAGTGTCGCGGTAACTACCAACGACTAGGAATGTCTGCCGGATTTTTATCCGTTGATATCCATTGTATAGGAGTACCATGCAATTCCTGTAGGAAAAGATTCCCCATTGGAACCGTTTTAATAACTAATATTATTAATTTGTTATTAATAATACTCAGTTAATACTCAATTATACTCAGTTGAATTATAGTAATTTTTATATAAAAAATTAATAAATTGATCATTTTCTCACAGCTTTAACGAATATTTTACAACGAGTTCAGTCCAGCAACCAATTGTAGGTGGCAACTAGTTAAAATCTAATTTAAACAAAAGCAATATTTTTATACATATGCTTCATAAATACAAAAAAAATATTTATATTTTATTATAAATATAAATATTTATAATAAATATTTTTAAATTTTTATACATGTTTTATATCTTTATAAATACAAAAAAATATTTATATTTTATTATAAATATTTATAATAAATACTTTTAAGTTTAATTTAATATTTTACCTCTTATTTATTTTTAAAAAGATTTTGTAATATTCGATAGAAATGCCCAAGTTTTGTACATTTGTATAGAGCAACTACGACTGCTATTCGTTTTAAGTGGAGATCACACGAGTTTAGCATTTAAACATTTGCATATTTCTATTATGAACTAGGACACTTGAAGTGTGAACTAAGATTAACCGAAGAGGAAGTTAAATCACATGTGATTGTATATTATCAAAATTAGTATAACGCTATTGGAGTTTGCTAGAATTAATTTTTTAGCTAGCACAAATTTTTAAAGAATAAACGATAATTCTGAGATAATTTCAGTGTAGATTCGCTCATCTTTAAATTAATTCAACAATCTTGCAATTTAAAAATGTAAGTTGATATATTAGTAAGAACGGAGATTTACCTGGATTCGAAGATATGTTTGTTGAATAAACGACAACTTTTGACTCATCAGGGCAACAGAATGAAGCCATCTAATTAGTATATTCGAAAATGACGCACAAATTCTGGACAATGTTCAGAGATAACCAGTTGCACGTAAAGCCGATCGACGTTTTATAACGTCAAGTGCACCGGGTCGAAGTAATATTAGGCTGATCCCTGAAAATAAGTGTCGAAACTTAAAATTGTAAACTTCTACATATAATAGAAATACCTCTTCTGATGCTTAGTTTCATCATCCCTCATCATTTGTTTTTGCTTGTGTCAAATGCATTAATTCTAACTCTCTCTATTTATAAAAATGAAATCGTTCCTTACTCATGCGCCTTCATCTTTCTCTATATATAAACCCTCACATTCGTAGCATTTCACCCTAAATTGTGTTTGCTTTTACATCAGCCGACGACCCCCTCTCTATCTGTTCTCCTCATACATCTCCTCGTCTTCATTCGTTGTAAATTATAAAAATTGAAATATTTTCTGTTGCAATTAATGGCGAGACTAATCACCTCAACGAACGTTAAATTTCTCACTCTAAAAGCAGGTACTCACGATGAGAACAATTCAACAAATTAACTCTCGCTTTGTTAATATATAAAAAGAATATCTTAAACGTACGCACACACGAATGAGATGCTTTTTTGTCAATCATTTTTCAACACCTACTGTGTTGTGGTTGAGAAAATACAAAAGATATGCACATTTTGTCTATCTCATTCATGTTTAATATGTAGGAGAACGTAGCTGTCGGTTTTACTTGTGGTGATGATGATATTTGAAAGAAATCACCATTTGCTGAGGTACATAAATTAAAAGTTGAGGTGTTCTACTTTTACATATTTTATACAACCGTACATCAGCTAGCTACAAGCCGTGTGTGATAGATGACAAGATAATGACCTTAATTTAAAAAAAACGAAATGCATTAACCACAGACTTAATTGTTTAACGGCAATTAATGGAATTAGCTTGACGATATTGAGCAGATATCTTTTAGCGACTAGTGGAATTTAGATTTACGTACATAGCGCGTATTAAATTCAAAACTAATCAATGCTTTTATCATCTGAAAATTATTTAAAGTTCTCTTAAGCTAACACCCATTTAAATGTGTAAGCCGCTTTCTCCGTTTTATAAATAATTGATTGATTAAAGATACATTTAGTTTAAAAATACAATTTGATTTTTGCTCACGCAATGAAATCAGTTATAGAATGAATCCTTTTATGAGTAGGAAAATCAATAATAATTGAAATTTATCTTTAAACTTCACTGTCTAATTAGTTAAATACACTCTTTAATGTATTATCACAAGCATCAAGAATGTTTGCAGAATATGACTGATATGTCCCATCATATCGTCATTGTGTTTTAAACGCTATATGTGTTAAATGCAGAACAAAAAGGTAAACTTACCACATGTGATTGCATGAATATTTAGTAATTTTGCTAAAGAAGCAAAATTCTCTATTCCCATCTATGAATATTTAAATTATTTTGATAATAACGAAAAAAAAACATTTTTAAGTATTGCAATCGAACCAGACGTAGGACTTGTAATCAGCGGAGGAGCTTTGCGATTTCCTTTCAGAGGTTTACCAAGTATTAAGTATTGTTCAAGTTATGTAGCTACAGGACCACCACCCTATAGCGATGAGTAGACTAAGGTCAAAACGCCCTCATTGGGGAGGGCTAGGCGTCTGTGATAGGCGCATTCCATGTTACGTAAGTTGCAGAACTGTAAGGTTTCAGTTTATCATTTGGTCGGCTTCATAAATTATCCTCGTGTGAAGTCTTTAATCCTAGATGCAGCACTGTACACTACAATCAGCGTAGGTGGACCTCATCAGCAGTGAGCCTACGCCTACCTTTCGTGTTTCGGTTCTTTAATGATCTGCTGAAATTTTTCTCTGCTGCCTTTCTGTAAAAACAAACGATACAGTTTGTAAGGAACACATTTCAACTTGTGCAAACTGTACGTTGTTTCCGTCTTTTGTAACAAAAAGACGGAGATAGCACTACAGTTGCCGGAAACAACCGACAATCTGTTTTTTGAATTTTCTTGACAGGAAACCGGAATCTGCCAGGTTAATAGAATGAATAATTGCATACACGAGCGAGTATCATCATTTGGTCGGCTTCATAAATTATCCTCGTGTGAAGTCTTTAATCCTAGATGCAGCACTGTACACTACAATCAGCGTAGGTGGACCTCATCAGCAGTGAGCCTACGCCTACCTTTCGTGTTTCGGTCCTTTAATTATCTGCTGAAATTTTCCTCTGATGCCTTTCTGTAAAAACAAACGATCTAGTTTGTAAGGAAAACATTTCCACTTGTGCAAACTGTACGTTGTATCCGTCTTTTGAAACAAAAAGACCGAAATAGTACTACAGTTGACGGAAACAACCGACAATCTGTTTTTTGAATTTTCTTGACAAGAAACCGGAATCTGCCAGGTTAATAGAATGAATAATTGCATACACGAGCGAGTATCATCATTTGGTCGGCTTCATAAATTATCCTCGTGTGAAGTCTTTAATCCTAGATGCAGCACTGTACACTACAATCAGCGTAGGTGGACCTCATCAGCAGTGAGCCTACGCCTACCTTTCGTGTTTCGGTCCTTTAATGATCTGCTGAAATTTTCCTCTGCTGCATTTCTGTAAAAACAAACGATACAGTTTGTAATGCTGAAATTTTCCTCTGCTGCCTTTCTGTAAAAACAAACAATACAGTTTGTAAAGCAGATCATTTAAGGACCGAAACACGAAAGGTAGGCGTAGGCTCACTGCTGATGAGGTCCACCTACGCTGATTGTAGTGTACAGTGCTGCATCTAGGATTAAAGACTTCACACGAGGATAATTTATGAAGCCGACCAAATGATGATACTCGCTCGTGTATGCAATTATTCATTCTATTAACCTGGCAGATTCCGGTTTCCTGTCAAAGAAAATTCAAAAGACAGATTGTCGGTTGTTTCCGTCAACTGTAGTACTATTTCGGTCTTTTTGTTACAAAAGACGGAAACAACGTACAGTTTGCACAAGTGGAAATGTTTTCCTTACGAACTAGATCGTTTGTTTTTACATAAAGGCAGCAGAGGAAAATTTCAGCAGATCATTAAAGGACCGAAACACGAAAGGTAGGCGTAGGCTCACTGCTGATGAGGTCCACCTTACGCTAATTGTAGTGTACAATGCTGCATTTAGGATTAAAGACTTCACACGAGGATAATTTATGAAGCCGACCAAATGATGATACTCGCTCGTGTATGCAATTGTTCATTCTATTTACCTGGCAGATTCCGGTTTCCTGTCAAAGAAAATTCAAAAGACAGATTGTTGGTTGTTTCCGTCAACTGTAGTACTATTTCGGTCTTTTTGTTTCAAAAGACGGATACAACGTACAGTTTGCACAAGTGGAAATGTTTTCCTTACGAACTAGATCGTTTGTTTTTACAGAAAGGCAGCAGAGGAAAATTTCAGCAGATCATTAAAGGACCGAAACACGAAAGGTAGGCGTAGGCTCACTGCTGATGAGGTCCACCTACGCTGATTGTAGTGTACAGTGCTGCATCTAGGATTAAAGACTTCACACGAAGATAATTTATGAAGCCGACCAAATGATGATACTCAAGAGTACTTTTTTTGCATAAATATCTATTTTAATTTTTATCTAAACAGAAATTTTTCATTTTTTTCTTAATTGAAAATAATAAAACGATCTTATAATTTAAAAATAAATCTGTAAAATTGTGAATGATATGATTATTTAATTGTCATCAACCTTGGATATTTTTTACATCGCGTATTTCGAGTAATTTATCATTAAATACTTGATATATGAATAATTATTTTGATTATAATTATTATAAGCAGATCATTAAAGGACCGAAACACGAAAGGTAGGCGTAGGCTCACTGCTGATGAGGTCCACTTACGCTAATTGTAGTGTACAATGCTGCATCTAGGATTAAAGTATTCACACGAGGATAATTTATGAAGCCGACCAAATGATGATACTCGCTCGTGTATGCAATTATTCATTCTATTAACCTGGCAGATTCCGGTTTCCTGTCAAAGAAAATTCAAAAGACAGATTGTCGGTTGTTTCCGTCAACTGTAGTACTATTTCGGTCTTTTTGTTTCAAAAGACGGATACAACGTACAGTTTGCACAAGTGGAAATGTTTTCCTTACAAACTAGATCGTTTGTTTTTACATAAAGGCATCAGAGGAAAATTTCAGCAGATCATTAAATGACCGAAACACGAAAGGTAGGCGTAGGCTCACTGCTGATGAGGTCCACCTACGCTAATTGTAGTGTACAATGCTGCATTTAGGATTAAAGTATTCACACGAGGATAATTGATGAAGCCGACCAAATGATGATACTCGCTCGTGTATGCAATTGTTCATTCTATTTACCTGGCAGATTCCGGTTTCCTGTCAAGAAAATTCAAAAAACAGATTGTCGGTTGTTTCCGGCAACTGTAGTGCTATCTCCGTCTTTTTGTTACAAAAGACGGAAACAACGTACAGTTTGCACAAGTTGAAATGTGTTCCTTACAAACTGTATCGTTTGTTTTTACAGAAAGGCAGCAGAGGAAAATTTCAGCAGATCATTAAAGGACCGAAACACGAAAGGTAGGCGTAGGCTCACTGCTGATGAGGTCCACCTACGCTGATTGTAGTTTACAGTGCTGCATCTAGGATTAAAGACTTCACACGAGGATAATTTATGAAGCCGACCAAATGATGATACTCGCTCGTGTATGCAATTATTCATTCTATTAACCTGGCAGATTCCGGTTTCCTGTCAAGAAAATTCAAAAAACAGATTGTCGGTTGTTTCCGGCAACTGTAGTGCTATCTCCGTCTTTTTGTTACAAAAGACGGAAACAACGTACAGTTTGCACAAGTTGAAATGTGTTCCTTACAAACTGTATCGTTTGTTTTTACAGAAAGGCAGCAGAGGAAAATTTCAGCAGATCATTAAAGGACCGAAACACGAAAGGTAGGCGTAGGCTCACTGCTGATGAGGTCCACCTACGCTGATTGTAGTGTACAGTGCTGCATCTAGGATTAAAGACTTCACACGAGGATAATTTATGAAGCCGACCAAATGATGATACTCGCTCGTGTATGCAATTATTCATTCTATTAACCTGGCAGATTCCGGTTTCCTGTCAAGAAAATTCAAAAAACAGATTGTCGGTTGTTTCCGGCAACTGTAGTGCTATCTCCGTCTTTTTGTTACAAAAGACGGAAACAACGTACAGTTTGCACAAGTTGAAATGTGTTCCTTACAAACTGTATCGTTTGTTTTTACAGAAAGGCAGCAGAGGAAAATTTCAGCAGATCATTAAAGGACCGAAACACGAAAGGTAGGCGTAGGCTCATTGCTGATGAGGTCCACCTACGCTGATTGTAGTTTACAGTGCTGCATCTAGGATTAAAGACTTCACACGAGGATAATTTATGAAGCCGACCAAATGATGATACTCGCTCGTGTATGCAATTATTCATTCTATTAACCTGGCAGATTCCGGTTTCCCGTCAAGAAAGTTTCAGTTTATATTCAAATGAGTTATTGTAATAACGTTAAAGCAGAAAATGTCCACTAAACTTATTAAAATTACTGTAATTTAATATTACAATATAACGATTGCATAATATTATATTGTAATTAATATTGTAATATTAATATATTATAATATAACGATTATATCAGCACAATCACATAGGAATAGCTTGTTGATAGAATGCATCGCGCTGATTAAGAAGAATTTGTGTGAAGAGTTATGTGCGCTCTAACTTCGCATGTACAAAGTCCGCTGTCAATCAAACACGAGAATTTTAGTTGCACCCAAAACGAATACCGTGACGGCTTATCAACACGATAAGGGTAGAAATTCATAATACTGCAATTCCGATGTGTGCTCAACGCTGAGACAAATATCTTCCATATATTGTCATGTAAGCATGGAGTGGTCCAAACTATAAGTCATAACTTTATAAGATTTATCCTCGCTTGAGAAATACACAATAAGTTGTAAGGACGGAGCTCGGCCTTACATTCAATTATCATGAAGCTCACAAAATGTCGAGGAGATAATCGATCTCGATAAATGCGATATTTTCGTACCTTGGTTTTCGCCGCTACATCCGACATCATCGATTAAAGCTCTAAAACTTTTTAAACGAAATAAAGGACTGCAATCAATCAAATCAGCAACAAATTCTTAAGCGAATTGTAGTTGTCGCTTAAAATGTTTAACTGAGCGTGCTTTATGTCACTATGGGTCAATGTGTTTTCCGGACCTATCGATCACTCCTTCATCGATCAGCTTCTTCAATGACTAATAACGGCATCATTAATGAAGAGCAAGCGAGGTCACCGTGAAGCAATCACATTGTGAGATATTATATTTGCAATTTTTTAATAACTGTGGGACAATACAATATGTTTACTTTTAAGGGACTTGTTTGCTGATAACACGGTTAAGCCTTATAAGTTTAATAAATAAATTATGTATAAATTAATAATATCATTTGAATTTGAAAATTGAAATGATACTTTGAATTCAATTAATACTTTTTTATACTTTTTTATTTATTATATCCCTTTTATGTAATTATTTTTAATGTAAATCAAAATCATTTGAAAAATCATCTTTATACATGAATTAATAAATTTTGTCTGAAAACTGTAAATCAATAACGTGTAGAATTCATTATATAGTTTTAATTATTTTACCTATAGACATTTCGGAAGCTGATTGCCGTCAGTAAATCATGGATGAGATCGGCAAAAGGAATAATTGCATATATATGTACTCTAGTATACTCTAACAAAATTGAAGTAACGAAATTACAACAATTAAAATGTCTCTATACATTTTTGGTAGTGAAAATGGCTAACGAGACTAGAGTAAAGAAATTATAACAATTAAAACGCTGAATAGGGCGTGATTAATGTGTGTTTTCTCGGCTGCAAGAAGGTGGTGATAGTAATCAATTATTTGGCAGTTCTTAATTGCTATTTGTTTTATTTTAACTTGGTTATCACGCAGTGACTGGCTGCTGCATAATCATTTCCTCCTCATCTCTTACTAGATCTACCTTTAACAATAAAGAATGAAGTGCATATGTAGCAAAATGTGCACATATGGTGACTCGACTATATTCCCTCTGATAAGTGTGAAACTAAATTATCTACTTCTCTGATGCACCATCAGCAAAATAAGCAGCAATTTCTTACAAAGAAATTGTGGAATCCTACTTTTTATCAAGCACACACAATGAAAATTAGGTGAAAGATTATTCTTTTGAAAAAGGAGCATTATAAAGACGCATTATAATGAGGGCATATTGCATAGAAAAACAAATTATCTGTAAATTCGATCATTTAACAACTTTGTTCAATTTTAAATATTAATGTGTGTGTGAATTTCAAACGGACAATGAATTTAAAATTATACTTAAGAACAACGAGAAAGAAGGTATTCAGGTAAAAAAACTCATCTATTCTAAAAAAACCGCTGTGATTAGTTTCGGCTTTAACGAAAAGAAGAATATTTTAGATAATTCTTTCGAATTAAAAATTTATAAAGTTAAATAAAATTAAATATACTTTGGTGAAATAAGCAAATGGTAATTTGTAAATTACCATTTACAAATTTATAGATTTGTCAATTTCAAATATTTTTTTAATTTGTTCAGTCACAAATTTTAAAATTTAAATTTTTTAATTGAAAAAATTAATGCTAATCATAATTTGACAGTTTGAAATACAAACTGTCAAATAATGTTTGTATTTCGGTAATTTACCGTTTTATTAAAATACAATACTTTTTTGTTTTGAATTTATTTTATTTTCTCTAAGATGTTTAGTATTTTCCTAACTTCTTTTATTAATAGGTTGCATTTTTTAAATATACTTTTATTGTTTGGCTGATCTTCTTTAAAAAATGATAAATTTAAATGATCAAAGTAAAAGTTAAACATTTATTAAATAAATGACTATTAAACTATTATGTTTTTTATAAAAACAGAGATACAAACAGAGAATTGTGAAATATATAAACATTAGAATATTATTAAAATAAATTTAAGCGAATATATATAGTCCAGTATATCAAACAACACCGTATATGGAAAGAATTACTATTCGCAATCTCTAGCAATACCAATTCAAACAAAACCTTAAGATTATATATACCTGTGAGTACTTCATTATACTGATGAGTGTTGCCGGGTACTCATTGATCGTCTAGAAGTGACATGGTGACTGAAAGTCGTTTATCGAAGTCCAGTCTAACAATCAACACCATTTAGTATAAATACCGTATTTCGTAAGAAATCCTGGACCGTTGTCTACTCAGCACATCTATGCACTGCCATTATATATACAACCCTCTATAGGATATTCCTCAGGTTAAATAAATTGTAAGTATTTATTATCATCAAGACAACTTTTTTAACCATTACTTATTTTTACCCTTGGAAGACCCGAAGAGGGCTAAAACGTTGTCAATAATAATTTTAGGACTATTTGCCAGTTTCTTTTGGAAATTTCATTATATGATCGTATCCATTGCGGATCCTGACCGGCAGCTTCAATCAACTTTTTCATTATTTTTCTTTAATAATAAATCGAGAATCAAGGAAAAATATATAAACTAGCTTATAATTGTTATTTCAGAAAATAGCTTTCGGCTTGGTTGCCTTCTTCAGTTTCTATCTGAAAAATAAAACAAAGAACATGTACATTACAGCAAAGGAAATAATTTGAGAATGAACGTAATACTATTTAACCAATGATAACGGAAGACAGCAGTGACTGTTGGTATTTAAGTCTTTCATCAACTGTTCAATCCAGTGTTGCTCTCGTGTCTTCCTTTGTTTCTCACTCGAAAAGTTACTTTCAATGATCATGATTTTCATACCAGTACCCGGCAACACTCATCAGTAGAATGAAGTACTTACTGGCCGTTTCGGTTGCCTGTGTGACATTGTGAATAAAGGCGTTTCCGACACTTTGCTTAATTGTCTGAGGCTTACGCTCTTTACCAGATCGAATTGCTGTGCGGACCATCTTTAATAACACCAGGTAGAGGTTGTTGCTGAATTGTCGCTGCACTCGTTGGATCCTTAATGGATACGGTATGTATAATAGTAGCGCACGGATGTGCTGAGTAGACAACGGTCCAGGATTATTTACAAAATACGGCATTTGTACTAAATGGTGTTGCTCGATAGACTACACTTCGATTCACGATTTTCAATCACCATGTCACTTCTAGAAAAACACTTCAGCATCGAAATGATGAGTACCCGGCAACACTCCTCAGTACAATGAAGTACTCACTGGCCGTTTCGGTTGCCTGTGTGACATTGTGAATAAAGACGTTTCCGACACTTTGCTTAATTGTCTGAGGCTATCGCTCTTTACCCAATCGAATTGCTCTGCGGACCATCCTTAAACATTAGGCAGAGGTTGTTGCTGAATTGTCGCTGCACTCGTTGGATCCTTAATGGATACGGCAGGTATAATAGTAGTGCACAGATGTGCTAAGTAAACAACGGTCCAGGATTTTTTTACAAAATACTGCATTTGTACTAAATGGTGTTGCTCGATAGACTGGACTTCGATTCACGACTTTCAGTCACAATGTCACTTCTAGACGACCAATGAGTACCCGACAACATTCATCAGCAGAATGAAGGACTCACTGGTCGTTTCGGTTGCCTGTGTGACTGTGAATAAAGGCGTTTCCGACAAGTTGCATAATTGTTCAGTCTAAAAAGCAACACAATTTTGTCTAGATGCCGTATTTCGAAAGAAATCCTGGACCGTTGTCTACTCAGCACATCCGGGCACTACTACTATATATAATCGATCGTGAAGATCGATTTTAATCGGGCTAGTTATACTTTGATGGATGATTATTTATCTATTGAGTAGTTGCTAGGTAAAACAATGTGACTTTCGCATTGAAAACAAGCTACAGAATCCTTCCTTCATGACATCCAATTTCATACACTCTTACTACTAACGGAAACATTGCCACAACCGTTTTAGTTTCGCCCGCGTTCTGCAACATATTGCTAGCCCCGTGCTCGTCAGAAAACTGAATATTGGATCAATAGATGATGAAGTCCACCAATACTGAAATGTAGCGTACTGCTGTTAACCTATGGATATGATTAAAGTAGCGTGCAGAATAAAATAGCAATCAAAATTTCAATATATATATTTAAGGATGATATATATCATATATGATGAGGCTTCTCAAAGCCGAAACGATATGTCGTCTTGCAGTGATAAAGCATGAAATTCTCTATATATAGAGAGGGTCAGATAGGTGTAATAGACAGTCGTGGTTGAATCACATCTCTAATTTATTTATTGATCCTCTGAGGATCCCAAGCGGCGGTGCTTCCTTTCTTGTTTATTTTATGGATCAATTAATAATCCCGCTGATGTCTATTACACTGAAAAGAATTCACTGCATTGTATTGACTTCGAAAGCGAAAGCTAGGTCATGCTATTAGCATATAGTGAATTCTTTATGCTTTAATCTATATATAGTATGTTTTTCATGTGGATTCATTGTATGTGCTGCAACTGATGAGGCTTCTCAAAGCCGAAAGACATGCCGTCTTGCAGTGATGAAGCATGAAATTCTCTATATATAGAGGGTCAAATAGGTGTAATAGACAGTCCTGGTCTAATCACATCTCTAATTTATTTATTGATTCTCTGAGGATCCCAGGCAGCAGTACTTCTTTTCTTGTTTATTTTATTGATCAATTAATGATCCTGCCGATGTCTATTACATTGAAAAGAATTCACTGAATTGTATTGACTTCGAAAGTGATAGCTACGTCATGCAATTAGCATATAGTGAATTCTTTCTGCTTTAATCTATATATAGTATGTTTTTCATGTGGATTCATTGTATGTGCTGCAACTGATGAGGCTTCTCAAAGCCGAAACCGTATGCCGTCTTGCAGTGATGAAGCATGGAATTCTCTATATATCGAGATGCAGATAGGTGTAATATACAGTCCTGGTTGAATAACATCTCTAAAAGCAGCACTGCCGCCTGGGATCCTCAAAGAACCAATAAATTCGAGGTTTGATTCAACCAGGACTGTCTATTACACCTATCCTCTTCTATCTATATATAGAGAATTTCATGCTTCTACACTGCATGAAATTGTCAGACCGACAATTAAATGCCGAGCACATATATCACTGGTTGAATCAAACCTCCAATATAAATAACCCAATTTCGGAACTCATATATTCACAGCAAGTGATATGTGCTCGGCATTTAATTGTTGGTCTGCCATGAGCTGTCCGATCCAAAACATTTCCCTGTTTGCTGACAGGGACATTTGCCGTGTCAAATGTTTCTGACACGGCTAAGCGAAAAACAAAGTGAAATGTTTTGGATCGGACAGTTTTGGTAGACCAACAATTAAATGACGAGCACATATACCACTTGCCGTTAATATGAGTTCCGAAATTGGGTTATTTATATTTCTCTCTGCTAGTTGTATTGAACAATTTGATTTTCATTACTATTTTTTGCGCTAATCAGAACTGTATTTTTTTTTGTAAATGTACTGAAGAAGGGCAGTTAGCCCGAAAGCTTTACAAGAAATTGCTCTTGGTCTTCATTTGCTGTTTTTTATCTACTTACGGCAATTTTTACTTATGTATCATTCAATGGATGATCCGGAGTGTCAGTTTTCCAAAAATCAAATGGATGTATAAAAATGCTTTCTGCACCTGAGTATATTTTTCGCAATAACAATATATATTGCTATTGCGAAAAATCGCTTGAAACTGTGGTTCAGGAGCCAAAGCTGGCTACAATTGATTTTTAATCCATATTTGCTGCTAAATAACTAGACTTAGATCACCAGCTCCATCAGTCTAATGTATCACTTCGAGACGTACCTAACCACCCAGCAGTCATCGTCAGTCGGATAAAGTGGTTAGGGTACGTTTCGACTGCTTTTGTGATAACTATAAAGACACCAGCAATTCTTCACGATGCTATACGAAACTCAGGTGCAGAAGCGTGTTTACTGGCTTGTTGTGTGTGTACTTTCTAGTTATTCTTTATATAAGGCACAAATGTGTATCCGTTGATTACGAGGGCACTAAATTTATCACAGGATTCAAAAAAGAATGCGTCATTTTAAAAATTGTTATTGCGAAAGTTCGCTTGAAACTGGGTCCAAGAGCCAAAGCTGGCTACAATTGATTTTTAATCCATATTTGCTGCTAAATAACTGGAATTCGATCATCAGCTCCATCAGTCCAATGTATCAATCTGAGACGTTCCTAACCACCCAGCAGTCATCGTCAGTCGGATGAAGTGGTTAGGGTACGTTTCGACTGCTTTAGTGATGAACTATCACACGCTGTTTCTGCTGCCTCTGTGACATTGTAAAAATGCATTTCCGACATTTAGCTGAAATTGTGGGTGGCGTTAGCTCTTAAATCCTACAATTTGTGATGTAGACCATCCTTAACAACCAGAGGATCAAACTTTCAGATGCTTAACTGCAAGTTATCAGTGATTACTGAAGAAGGCATAGTGCCGAAACGTTTTGCCAAATTTGTCGATTTAATTAAATATACGTACTCGTTTGTCTGGTTCTACATTATACCAATTATCTATATGTATATTTTACCGACAACAGTTTTTAACATATTACCGCCTTCCAATGGAATCCTTGACCGTTGTTTTTTAAACATCTTTGATGCAAACTGCAATATATACATGGCGAATGTTTTAAAAGATCAAAAGAACGGCGTGATACAGCGACAAATGAATCGTTTGATATGGATAGAGATTGTCTGATAAGCTAGCTTCCAGTTTACGAGCTTTTTTGCCACTCAAACTTCAGCAATTTATTGGAATTCTCTTATTCAAAAATCACGCAGGCAGCCGAAACGTCATCGAGATTGTTCATACTACTGATGAGCGCTTCCGGTCATCTCTGAAGTATAGTAGTGACGAATGGTATACTGATTGTTGAGTGTAATAAAGTTAAGTATACCGACAGCAGTTTTTTTATTTTTTTATTTCTCAAACCTACATGACAGTAAGGTCAAGTACATACTAATGTTGTATTTCTTACATGAAATTTTAATATATGGTGTAATATCTTACTCTATACATGGTAAATGAACTACACATTTAGCAAGAACTTCCACTCATTAAATTTATTTTTAATTATATTTTGATGATTTTTATAGCAGAAAATATTGTCGTACCAATGCATAATGTCAATATTATTGACTTATCGTTAAATAGTAAAAACAGAATTCACAGGTATTTAATATATAAGAATTTCAATGTAACATTGCTTGAATATTATTAGTTCAGCGTTGCTTTCGTGTTCAAAAGATATTTTTCATAAGTTTGTGTAATTTTTGACACGGGATCTTTAATGCAAGAAAGGTTTTTCAATGTATATAGACAATCCTTCAATGTATGTAAATAAGTCCTTTACTAGCACATAAAATGCTTATTTTGATAGGAGTTAACAAGAAATCAGAAACCATAAATCATAAACCTTACTGTTATGTAGGTTTAAAAAAAAGGTGCCAAAACAAGATAAAATAGCAGCTCCCCAATATGATCTCTAATTTTAATTCTGATGCATATTATATTATCATATTATATCATATTATATTATTTATCAATCGCTTAATTAAATTCGAATTTGTTAATTCAGTATATTATACATTATATAAAGTATATTATATGTGAAATATTTTATATTTTATATTCTTTATTTTATATGATAATTAATCTAAATTATTAAAAATCTAAAGATTAAAATATCTTTTTATTTATATAAAGTACAAAATACTTAGTAGATTGGAATATATCAAGAACGCTTGTATTTGTTATTAAGTATTTAGTGACATACTTTGTATATAAGCAACGTCCTACTAATTTAGTATATGAATGCATGCTTGACTATACATAAATCAATGGAATAAATCAGTGGTATGTAATTGATCCTCTGCAATGTTGTGTTGAGGAATAGGGGCTACAACCTTATAATTCGCTCATAAAAATTATTTTTAATATTGAAAAATTATCATATTAAAATTTAAATGTAGCTTTAGTTAAGTGATCTATTCATGAGATGTTGAGCAAAAATATATTTCCTTTCTTTTTATCTTAGAACGTTGTAGATATCTTTTAGAAATTTATAGCTAATATTTGCGTTCTAAAATCAAACGTTTATGCCATTACAGATTTTATCGTCAATAAAATTAAGTCAAGTTTTGTTATTATAGCAAATACAGATAAGTAAATTCCAGTTTTAATAGCAAATACAGATAAAATCTAAGAATACAGTTAAGTGGAAACTTGTTATGGATAGTAAAACAAGTTTGTGTTACTATAACACAAAGTATAGTTAACTATACTTTGTGTTATTATAGGGATTATGCTAGATAATCAAACTACATTCCGTTGTCATTTTGTGTCGAGGATTAAGGTCCGGAATATGATAACATAACGATTTATCATGATGACCTTTTTAATATTAATTCTATATATTCATATATTTAATTCCCTAACAATTTTGAATTATAAAAATCTATATAAAATATCTGATTTATAGAAAATCTCAAGATTAAGAAATTTACATTTTTGTAATTTTACTTTTAATTTTAATTTTAATTTTCATTTTTATAGCACAATTATTTTTTACATTGTCATTCCTTTCTTATTTTGTTAATAGCAGGTAAAAGACGACATGTTATTTTGTCATCACTCCCTATTGCCGTTTCCCTGCGGATCGGTTTTCCAGTTTGTCTGCCGCATGTATGTGCATGTGGAGCTGAAATAGAAATCATTGGACAACATGGATTAAGCTACCGCAAGTTCGTAGGTATACAGTCACGCCACAGCGCAATCAATGACCTCATCAAGCGCGCACTTGTTGGCGGAAATCCAATCTCGTTTAGAGGCGAAGCCACTCGCGGAACACAACAGTTACTTTTTAAGCTGTTTAGTTTTTAACCTCGATAACTTTAAAACTGTTTAACTGATTACAGTTAAACTTTCAATTTTAATAAATAAAGCGTTTCTCAAAATAAGGTGTTCTGACACCTTAACAGTTGAATAAAGTGTTATTATAAGTTGTATGTAATAAATTTGCATTAATTCATTGGAATTTTAAGTTCTTGTTTAATCCAATATATTCATTTTCCAAAACATCTGATATTTAGACATAAAATACTCGATTATTGTTTAAAGAAGAATATTATTTAAAAATAATTAGCACGGAAGAAACTACTGATAAGTTAGCTAAATAAGATCATTTCAAGATGCTTCATACTTTTTAATTATAAAAGCCAAGACGAATAATAATTTTTATTCAACTGTCTTTTCGACAGTTGCACACATCTTGGATTAAAATCTTAAGATAAAATAATTCCTTGATGACATCTAAATAAAACACTTTTATTTTATTACTAAAATGGAAGAAAAGTGTCACCAATTTATTTAAATATATATAATTAATATATTAATAAATTAAATATTTAATCAAATATTTTTTCTGTATATTTCTAGCCAATAATAAATCATTAATCTGAGACGTTTATTATTAGATGAAACAGGTACATAAATTCCGCTAACGTCACAAGTGAAGAGTTTTTGTTCTGACAACTTATCACCATCTGCACGATCAACAAGATGTTGATCGCGCAGATGATGTTCATAAAGATGCATTGAAGCGGCTAAATATAATTTTGGAGAAAGAGTAAGCCATGAAGCACATCGATAATTGGGTAGAAATGATACGCATTGTGATCATCTTCGCAAAATGCTGGTAAACATTTACACGCTATTAACCTCACTCTTAGACAACCCGAGGGATTTAAAAGACGAGATAACAAAATGACTGGTAATGCAATCACATGCAGCGAAAAATAAATGGAAATTGCCACAGACTGCTACTTATTGACAGACCCTATGCATTTTACCAACTACTAAATGTAGGGAGCCGAATGTACATTAACTTACCTATGAAAACTAGATAATTATCGCCTAATCAAGTGAATTATTGTCATAAGCTCTTGCATCTACGTGTCCGTTTTATTTACTGATTATTTTCCCAGCCTTCTATTTGGAGGGGAATCAGATCCCGAAAGCACACACTAATGCGACATCGTGCGAATGAGCCATCTCCGTTTCGGGGGAGTTAATAATGTGATAAAAATGAGGTAACTGATCTTTTAATCTTGAAAACATTGCCTGATTTTAGATATCACATTTTAAAAGCTGCGTACATATAACAAGGCTGTGATATCACCCGGATATGCAAAAGATGTTTATAGCACAAATACGTTTATATGAGTTGAAGTAGCTCGACATAAGGAGCATGAATTAGAGTAGTCTTCGTATACAGTAGTATTGCCATCACAACGTTAGCAGGTAACCCGAGTGACCTAAGATACGATATATCAAAAGGAATTGAAATACTGTCGAATGCAGTGGCGACTCAAGCAAAACAACTAAACACAGCTGATGACTGTTTTCTTGACAGAACAGGTACATTTCACTACCGCTCAATGTACTGAGAGTCCACCAGCGTCCCGTGAAAACTTCGTGGCCATAAGTTTCGTCTAAACACATGTTTGCGGATTTTACGAGTAAGCGCTTATTTGTAAATGTATCTAATGGACTTTTGGATTGAAATATGCCGCAGATCTCTAATAATTGTAATTGTTATAATCATAATAGACACGAGTGGATTAGTGGATAAATGGGGTATAAAGTGTCTTGATGATAGGCAATACGAATATAGAAATAAAATACAGAATTTATCCGTCAAATAGAATATACAAATAGAATACAGAGTTGATGTAAAAAGGGGGATTGTAGTAAATCAATTGAGTACTTGTTATTCGCTCTGCGGATGATTGCACTAATCCAACGAGCGTTTTTGATGTTTAAATTCCAAGTATCATGTTATAACAACTACATAGTATTCGATTGAGGAGGTCGTAATTCTTTTGTAATACACGTGGCTAGTATTTGGTACACCAATGCGCTTACCGACGTATTTATTTTTTTAAGTAGCGGAACAACTAAGTGCGTTTTTACTAAACGATTAGAAGACTATAGAAGAAGCGAAATGTGGAAGAATTATGCACTGAATATATTTGGAAAATATGTGCTGAATGGTAATAATGTAAGCATCTAGACAAGGCAGTATACAAGTGCATAGTCTTCTCCCAAGTTCTAATAACGAATAATGTTTAGTTAGAAAGGGACTTGACTATTTACTGGTGTGTAATGGGCGTAGACTACGTAAAGGAAAATAACGTACGCATTTCGACAGAATAATATATGAAGGGAAGAAGCTTCTCTCCAGTTCTACTAAAGGTTGTTTAGTCTGAAAAGGACAGGACTTCTTACTTTTGTGTAAGAGACCCTCAGTGGATTCGTCGAGCAATCGGATTAAACGTATCATTTGTCTTCCCACATGAGGCTACCCGTTCTCACCGCATGAATGCAGTGTGTCCATTTCTTCAGTATAATTTGATAAATTTTAACTTGTTGCAATTTATGAGGAAACAGACCACGACGGATCAGGTATCGAACTGGATAACGAAGCTGCATTTAGTAGTTCAGCCGCGTGAAGGAATAAAGGCGTTTTTCAAACAACAAGTTAATCCTTACTTAATTGTATATATTTTGCAACCATTTGTGGGATATCTTTTATATATTCTTTAAATATCTGCATGTTTCGAGAAAGCTAGGTGCTTATTACCGCAATGTGCTAGGTTGGCGTAAAAAGAAGGAAAATTAAGTTATTATAAGGCTGGCGGAGCGTACAGCAAATTATGTGTGTAGCTAGAATACCAATTTTATCAACAGTGACATATGGGGGAAAGGATATATACGATAAATCCCTGTGGAATGCTGAACATTATAGTTATAAATAGTATTGGTTTTATTCTCAAATGACCTTAAAATAATAAGGAGCGATTTTATTTCCATCGGCTCTAATTCCTCAAAATTTTATTTAATTTTTGAATTTGTTGAATTTATGTCGAATTTAACTAATAATTACCCTTGAATGGGTTGCATCTTCTTGATCGAATTGTCATCAATATTTAGTTCTTTTGAAGTCTTGCACTTCCGTTTCTCCATTGATTTTTCCAAACTCAATGTGTGCTTTATTCCACTCTATGATAAGACATCCAACAGATTTACTAAAAACATCATATAAACAAGTTCAGATTAACATTAAAAACTACAATAATACCATTTCAGTCAATACAGAATACCTGCTCGTGCGATGAAAAACAAACATGTGAAGTTGGCAATTATTATTGAGGTTGTTGCATTGCCTAAACTCTTCAGTCATTGATTTTATATATTTCGATTAACAAGTTTAAACAACAGTGTTTATTAAACGTTAAAGTCTAGTCGCATAACACGCACACACTTCAATCAGTTCTAGAAACATTTTTAAAATCAACTCGTCATTGCTATTGATATGGTTTATAAACCTTTTCAAGCATATCATGCCAATCACTTCATATCATGCCTATAAACCCACCAATAACTAATACAAAGAAATACATGAATTCAAGTCTACAACATAAAATTAAATGCAAAATATAAATTATATTACTTCAAAAATACTTATTAATTTTATTAATAATTAGTAATTTTATAAATTGTCTTACTTTTTAAATACTTATTAATTTTATTAATAAATAAAATTATTAACTTTATTTTGCGACATAAAAAGTTTGCGACGACAAAAAGGTTGTGAGATAATATAACATCAAAGATAAAATACACACAACGATCGAACAACAGGAATTATAACAACTCACACAAGATACTTTGTCTTGATACAACGCAAGCAACGTCAAACAACGAATTATTATTACGACGCAAGCAACGGTCGAAGAACGAATTATTGTTAGGACGCAAGCGACGATTGAACAACAATTTCGATTTGGACTTGCATATTTCGATTTACAAAATCATCGCAAACAACGATCGAACAGCGAATTATTATTACGATGCAAGCAACGATCGAACAGCAAATCATTATTACGACGCAAGCGACGATCGAACAACAATTTTGATTTGGACTTGCAGATTTCGATTTGAACTTGCAGATTTCGAATTAATAGAACTGCATTGAATTAATGTCTCTACGTTGTTGCAGTTGCAACGGAGGATCGGCAGTGTGCAGTAGTTTTTTTTTCGGAGACAGGTAGGTTCTGTACTCGATCCCCGATTACATCGAAAAAGAACCGACTTGATCATTACCCTAGTATCCAATCTCATATACTGATTACTAGTATATTGCCTAGTTCAACACCTTCTGAATATTCAAGTAGGTTCGTTTCATTTGAATTAAAGTGCACTGCTGAAAACTGTGATATCTATAGAGTAATAAAAACTCACTCTCGTCTTACTCGTGACTTCTTTATGCGTGACTTCAATTGTGGCTCATGCACCTATGCACATTTCGGAACCCACGAAAAGGCGATTAATTCTTTAAGAAATGAGATACTAGGGATGAATTATCAGATTTATCAGTTTAGTTCACAATCTAGCAGTGTCTCTCAAAAATACATGATCAATGATAATGTAGATTCTCACCCTTTAACCCGGGCGAAAGTGGCGGGTAAGAATATTAGTTCAGAAATCACTCACGCAGTTTTAGCGAGTTCATTTGTAATCAAGAGAGAAGCGTCGAATGTATAGATATTTCGTGCAATTGAACGAGAAAATATGCGTTCTTCGACAGTGGTTATCAAATCTACCCGTTTCAGATGATGACCGAAAGTGTGTTAAGAAAATGATATCCCTTATTGGATGTGCCGACAACATCACACTTCTTAAACTCGTGCGCTTACAAACAAATCACGATAGATATCCTCCTTGGCTGTTGGTAAACTCTAATCCATCCTTCACGAACCTTATTTTATAAAAAGCTCCCTCACTTCGGCATCATGATGATTACTCGAAAGTTTTTATCAAGCCGGATCTATCTGTAGCAGAACGAGATGCGGAAAATATCTTCGCGCCGAGCTTCATAAGCGTACGATCGATGAGCCACATAAATCGTTTCGAATTCGACAAAACAGAATTGTTCAAGTTCATATTGTTCCTCATAATCCGATTAGTTCGGAAATCTCCCACGTTGAGCTGCGAGGTGAAGACCCTTCTTCAACCATGGGATCGTCACCTCGATGCCCATCTATTCTTTTATGACTAGAACATGGTGTTGCGGTGAGGAGCCCGTTACCTGGTCGGGTGTAAACCAACACTGTTGGTCTACACCCGACCAGGTAACGGGCTCCTAACCATAGTTATGATTTCGCCTAAGTCGTGAAGGTTTTGGTTTTTAATACAGAAGTCTTGATAAGCTTTTATCTGAAGGATTTGAATCGTTTTTGAGAGGATATAATATCATAGTAATAACAGAGACTTTTTGCTGTAGTCACGTAATCAATAAAAGGTTTTTACGTATTTGAAAAATTATCAAAAGCCACTATTCGCGTCGTCCCATTACAACATATTATTATTCATTATCCATAATATTATCGATACATAATATAAATTATTGCATGATTTTAATATAAAACCATAATCTTATCAGATTATATTATTTTTAAAAGGAATATTTGTCAAGATTCTATTTCAACTACTTTCTTTCTATTTCGTAGTATCAGTTTCTTATTACATATATTATAGGTTTATTAAACATCTATTTAACCTGTTGATTTCAAAACTTAGAAATTCGCATTAGTCATCGTGACAACATTTTTACCTTTAAAAGTACCAAAAATGTATTTTTCTACTACTCAGTAATAATCATAACTAACTTTAATTAAAATGCAGAAGCATTAAACGGAAGCAGTAAAGTTAAATTTAAAATTAGAATTAAAATTTGAATTAAAAGTTTAATTATGGTACGTATTTATTGCAATTTTCATTACAATTTATTGCAAATAAAAACGTAACTATAAGTTACAAGATTTAAAATTGAAAAAAAAACTATTATCGACATGATCATTGTTCAACAGTCAGTAATTAAGATGAAATTATTTTCAGCCATTTAGCATATATTCACTATCATCTTCCGCAACAGAAACCATAACTTGGTCGCTATCGGCAAAATACTCATTGTCAAAAGCGACTATCTCGAAATCGCTATTAATACCCGTAAAAGTACCAAAAATGTATTTAAAAGTACCAAAAATGTATTTTTCTACTACTCAGTAATAATCATAACTAACTTTAATTAAAATGCAGAAGCATTAAACGGAAGCAGTAAAGTTAAATTTAAAATTAGAATTAAAATTTGAATTAAAAGTTTAATTATGGTACGTATTTATTGCAATTTTCATTACAATTTATTGCAAATAAAAACGTAACTATAAGTTACAAGATTTAAAATTGAAAAAAAACTATTATCGACATGATCATTGTTCAACAGTCAGTAATTAAGATGAAATTATTTTCAGCCATTTAGCATATATTCACTATCATCTTCCGCAACAGAAACCATAACTTGGTCGCTATCGGCAAAATACTCATTGTCAAAAGCGACTATCTCGAAATCGCTATTAATACCCGTACATACTGTAATTTCAGTTTCCAAAAATTTCGATTTCAGTGATTCGTCGACAATTTTAAATAGGTTCATCCCGCTTGATATGGCCTCCTAAAATACAGTCCATAATTTAATAAATCCTTCATTATCATTTATACATTTAGACAAGGAAAGGCAAATTATTAACAGTAATTATGAACTTCAAAATATTTGCATGATTTTTGAAAAAAAACAATAACTAACTGATAAACCATATATTACTAATGAAACATTGTATATTTAACAATATTTAAAATCGCAACGTATGATATTAATCATCACATTATATCATCTTTAAGATGTGTAATCTGTAAATGTATTAAATAAATGTAATGTATTAAAAAATGTATTAAATAAATGATATAATAATTATGATACATTTACATCAACTTATAAAAATTGAGTTATTGAAAATTCGTGAATAATTAAAATTTGAATTACAAAATATATTATGAAAATAAGAGAATCATATTTCTGTTTTTTATCATCAAAGAAGTTTCTAAATTAATTGGCCGATCAATTAATCAATACCTTCGTCAGAGGGATTTGGTGAGGGAATTATCTCAATGAGCGCGGGATAAGAAATGAGGACAATTGAAGCCGATAACGGCGACGGAAGGACAAAAGTCGAAAACGCCAGTGGAAAGAAGAAAAGGAATGTAAAGCTCGACGTTGATGAGAGCAGCGATGACGACATCAGTCTTCACGTAATAGAGGATGAGGACGATGACGTAAACAAGGACTCTGATGGGGAAGAGAATGAAGACGATTGCGACGAGGAAGAAGTTGATAACAGCGAACTGTAATTTTTCCAAACAGGTGCTAATAGAAACTTCTTTGAGGATAAAAACAGAAAGATTGTTCTATTATTTTCATAAGATATTTTGTAATTCAAAGTTTAATTATTCACGAATTTTCAATAACTCAATTTTTATAAGTTGATGTAAATGTATCATAATTATATTATTATATAATAATCTATTATTTTATGAAAGATGAGAGGATTCCGTGGGAAGTAGTTTATAAGTTTGTGGCAGCCATGAAATCATCAACAAAACGGTACTAGGTCAGTTTTGTTGATTCTTTCGTGGATGCAACATTCTTATAATCTATTATGTTAATATATGATATTACAAATTATATTTGATGTCATGAATCCTACGACATTAAATTTTATGGATCCAACGATATTACATTTTATGCATCCAACTAACATTTGCGTATTTTGATATCGCATTTTAACATCGAGAAACAAAACTATTTTGTTTCGACAAAACTAATATTAAAGAATTTAATAGAATAGTCACAAATGTTTTATGACTTGTAAATTTGCTTCTCACAATTTTGCAAAATAATTAAATAAATAAATCAACAAAATATTAAAAATCAATTTAAACTCTTAAATTCATAAAATTATCAGGATTTATTATGATTTATTATTATAAAATAATCAGGATCATGATGTTACTTATATTACAACCTTATACTTTGTTATTTTATTCCATTTTTTATTTACTCAACAAAAAATATTATTAAAAATTTATTCAAACTATTAAGCGAAAATATTTTATAGATGGATAATAAATAATATTCTTTGTATTAGAATAAGGTACACCAAATAATCAAATTTTATCGAAGGAAATAAGTCATTAGCATATATTTGACCACGCTGATATGATGGATCGAGAAATAGAGGCCGAAACATGAAAGCATAGCGGTTCCTTCTGATGGCCAATAATCTTCATTATAATACGTGGTATAATATAAATACCATGAATTGTAGGTAATTTTTATAAATACCGCTTGCAGCTGAAGATTTTTCTCTTTCCGTTTCGAAAGTAAACTAGTACAAACAACATCCTTCATAGGATCACGGGTGCGGTTTGAGGAATCATCAACCTATAAACCTGTGCATACCGTAAAACATACAAGACAAATATTTCTTTATTTCAAGGTTTCAGAGTTAACAGTTATGATTATTAAACATTGTACATTACATTATATTATATATTATACATTATATTATATATATTACATTATATATAATACATATATATTACATATAATGTATAATATATTACATATAATAAAAATGTATAATATCGATTATATATGTAATATATATTATAAATTACACATATAATATATATTAGAATAAGGTAAACAATAATCAAATAAGGTAAACTAAACAATCAAAAATCATCAGAGGAAATACATTATTAGCATGTAATTAGCCGATGAATAAATAGCAAACGATGACATCTGGTTAAACCCCAGATGTCACAATAATTAAAATAAACATTGCATGCTGTACTAGATAAGCACGAATCGAGCAGATTTTTAGAGCTCCCTCTAAATATAGTAAAATCCCTTAAGTGTTGGGTTAGACGACATTCGTTAATAGTATCAAAGAGTAGAAAGGGCTGAAAATCACAGCCAGGGAACCGTGAATAACTGCTCCAATTAATGCGAAGAGCATTAACATCACCCAAAATGCAAGCATTGTATGTTAGCATAAATCTTGTAATATCCATCCTGTTTTGTAAGTCAGCCAACGGACTGCGATAAATGAGACCAACAATCAAACTTGAAGATTTTTCTTCAACCATGATTCTACACCACAAATATTCTAAGCGGTCAATCGAATGACTTCTCAATACCTCAACATTAAATTAATTTTATACATATATAATAACATCATCACCTTTTGAACCATCACGATAACATAATATGGGTAAATAATAAATATGAATAGATAAATAATATACTTTGTATATTATTATACTTTGTAATAATACAATATATTATAATATATTGTAATATTATAATATACTTTGTACATATTTATATATTTATTATCCATCTATAGATGGATAATAAATAATATACTTTATATTAAAATAAGATACTAGATAATCAAAGTTCAATAGAGGAAATACATCATTAGCACGCGTTTGGCCCCGCTGCTATGTTGGGTCGAGGAATAAGGGCCAAAACTTGATAGCATAGCAGTTCATCCTAATGACTTCTAATCTTTATTCTGATACATACATTGTTTGTTATTGATTAGAAAATGACTATTATTTTAAATAGCAAGTTTGTATTTTAACTTGATATATAAATTGTATAAAATCTTTTATAATTATTTATTATTTATCTATATTTTTAATTTATATACCGTAAAAAATACGTAGACGCAGTTATCTAATCTGATTTATTATGCATTGAAAAAACTTGTGCCTAAATAATCAGTCTGTAATTTCATGGAAATTATAACTAGAGCTATAGAAAAGCAATGAATATTTGGAATAAAACTATTTTCACTCATTTCGTTGTTCCTATAAATTTACAAGACTATAAAGAATACCGAAATTGATATTATAACCAAAACATTTGGTATTTATTATATAAGAAAATTAACGAGCACATTAATGAGCAAATCCCCATATTTGCTCATTTGAGAAAATTCGAATTTTTTAGAAAGTATTTCAGATATGATAAATAGGAATTTGGTACATTTCAAGATAATGTGGAGATAATAATATCTTTTTAAAGTATAATAAAGTATATTTTTCTATAATAAAGTACAATAAAAATAATACCTAATTATGTTTTACATTTACATATTATATAGTAAAACACCCATGCATAAAAAAATATAATTTAAAAATATAAATATAACTATAAAAATTTAAAATTAATATTAAATAATCTAATCAAATACTGCTATTTTTGAAAATACTAAACAGTTTTTAAATAGAGGCGTTTTCATAACAAATCTATACCCGTATCATTGATTCGATTGAATCTATTGTTAAACTTCCTGGGCCGTCCTTATCCACAGCTACAACGTCACCATTTCGATTTATTGCGACAATTAAACTTAAGGAAATTAAGATTTTTAAGAATATAAGAATTCTTGAAAGGTTTTAAAGTACCGGGAAAACGAGACGGCTTCCTCCAGCATATCAGCGTCAACTATTTGATTAGTTCCAGTCTACATAAGGAAAATTAAATAAATTTAATTAGAAAGCTTTCTTCGGTACTTTGAATATCGTTACGAATATGGGAATACCAGCAATGTTTAGCTTTTCCACTTGCACCGGATCTGGTAATTCAATGTCAAATAAATCATCATCACCAGCACATATCACTAATTTTGGCAACCTTAAACAAAGTGCGAATGAACGTTGGCAAAAACAAACAATTTAAATATTTTTGGAATATTTCATTTTCTGTAACGAAATCTGCAATGTATCACAGATAAGGGTAGCGCACAGCAATTTCAAAAAGAATTTGAAAATAAACTAAAATGTGAATTACAATTCGATAATTAATGTCCAATTGAAATTGTAATTAAAATATAAGTTTGATCTTATATAAAAATATTTTAACGAATACTAGAAAAATGGCCTAGAAAAAATATTTTATGTAATGGAAGTGTTCAAATTTACATATTAAATTACGTAAAATCATAATTTATTTTTAAAATATTTATAAAGCGTGATTTTTATGTGCATTAAAGTTTAAGCATTTATTTTCGTATTAAAATAAAAGTAAAACAGTAGATTCGATATCTGCTTAGTTGTTAAATGTTCGTAAGCGAACCAATAATTATGAAATAATGTTAAATTTGATTTTATCAAAAATGTCAAGATAATATGATTTGGTCAACTAGTTACATAATAATTATTATATAATAATTAATAATAAACAATAATTAATATAATATAATAATTAATAATTAATATAATAAAGAAATAATTTAATAAAGAAAATAAATAATTGTAATAATTAATAAATAATTTATTGTTAATTAATAATTAACAATAAAGAAATTGCACATTGGAAATATTAAATTGTACATGATATCAAAGTTTAACCAAAACTTTGCCCTATAAAAAAACAGTTTTAAAATTTTAATTTGGGAACATTTGAAATACTGGACCTAAAGCAACAAACAATTTATATTTTAATATTAAATTAATATTCTTAAATGCAAATTTGATTCAAAATAATGAATTAAAATCAAAATATAAGTACATTCTTAAATGTAAATTTGTTCTACAAGTTACAGTAATTTAAAATGAAAAAAATAAAGTTTAAACAAAGTAAACATTTTAAATTTAAGATTAAAATTTTAATTAATTTAAAATATAGTAATTTATTTAAAGCAAATGTATTTACTCTGTTGTAGCAAGTGCCGCCAAAAGTGCAACGGAAGATATGTCACAAGGATTGCCATTCAATTGTAATACCTAAAATGAACAATTAAAATATATTAGAATCTGAACAAATTTGCATTAAAGAATGTATTAAGAATTAATATTTTAAATAGTTGATACTGATCCATTATTGATAATAATTATTGGAGCTGGATCAAAGGAAAGAAGAAATTATTTTTGATAATTAATATGTAACGATTACATTCGGTTCATCCTAATTATGAAGCTAGAATGAACATATTGATTGTAAGATTTTCTGATTGAAGTAATATTCAATAACAAAATTAGTTAAATGTTTCGAAGTATATGTGATCTACTAAAGTATTGGGGTGTAAATTGCAGTCACGCTAATATGAGTTCTTAACAATTTGACAATTGGTAATGCCTAATTGGTATTCCATTCATAGACTTCAGAATTTATTTATAATAAATTTAAAAATTACTTTTGTGAATTTTTGGTCTTAACTAAGTATTTCAGTAATTCATATGTAAACCAGAGAAGAATTAAATAATGAATTAAATAATGTACTGATAATTCATATGTAATCATAAGGAGAAGTTACAGCATTTACGACGCGTTTTACGATGTTGATGCGAATAGAAAGCAGATTCAGGGTTCGTACCTAAACTTTATTTATAACAAGTATTCTGAAATGCAAAAAATGTCTTGTAAAATGCCTTGTCTTTTTCTTAAAGTTTTTAAATTGCTTATATTTTAATTTTCAAATGATGCACATTTCCAATGAAATGACGATTGTTATCAAAATTTTTATTATAAATCTGTTTTTAATTATTCTACTATCAAATTAAAAACGAATGGCAATGATTGTCTTTACAAACAATAAACTTTAAGCTATTCAAGTAAAAATATAATGATTTAACTGCAAAAAAAAACATCTTTTGAAGAAAATATTTTTTTTAATTTTTAAATTTCTGTTATTTAGAATTTCCCGTTAAATTAAAATAATCCTTAATAATCTAATTATCAATATGAAATAATTATCATTCTAATCGTAAATAGAATTAATAAAATGAATGTTAATTCTAATGAATGTTAATTATAACATTCATTAGAATTAATAAAATTAATTAATATATTAATCTAATTGATTAGAATTCTAATCGTTTATTAGCTGGTATAATAACTAATTATTATTTTGGTTCTTTAGTTCTTTACATTTAATTATTTTTAATTATTTATATATTTTTCACAAATATTTGATAACAAATTGAAGTTCCATTAACTTATTAATTTGATATCCGATATAGAAAATTTTGTTTCAAAGTTGTAGTACGATCATATTTTAAACATTTGTGACAATAATTTCAGCTCTGATACCGTCAGTTATCAATTGGCATGCCATTTTTATCAAATTTCCCAAAACTAAAAATAC
The DNA here is from genome assembly GCA_012934845.2 of Pomphorhynchus laevis. Lineage (NCBI taxonomy): Eukaryota > Metazoa > Acanthocephala > Palaeacanthocephala > Echinorhynchida > Pomphorhynchidae > Pomphorhynchus > Pomphorhynchus laevis. The sequence continues at coordinate 32,727 of WNNJ02001666.1, read as the reverse complement.
ATTACATAACCTTCTAAAAAGCAGTATTGCACAAAACCAAGGACTTGAGAACTAAACAAATAGAATTTGGGATTTCGAAGCATTCACTTATTCACGACCGCCCGAGAAGACCGACTGCAAAAAAATCGAACCGAGAACCGAAACGGGGAATAGAGTAAAAAGTGCAAACGCAGGGAATATAAATGGTTGCCTGTGCAATTAGCACAAACTCTTAATAAAAAATTTCTGATAAAAGCAATCAGGAAGTGTACACTATTTAAATAAAGGTAACATCTATCTTAAAATCGAGTATAAATTTATTTCATTGGTAAGTCGAATCAAATTCATTTCATTGGTAAGTCGAATCAAAATTTGATGAATTTATTAATTTTTTGAACAAATTATTTTAAAAAAATAAAATTTTTAAAAAGATGAGCTGATATTTTTGCTGTACAATTTACTCATAAAATTTGAAAGTTATATTAATCTTAAGTACTTACATTAACACAGATGTGCAGATCCCACACACACTTTTCAGATAAGATACAAAGCTGATCTTTGTTCAAATGCTTTAGTTGAAGAAATAGAAGCCGTTCAATCTTCAGTTGTAATTGATTAAGATCTTGATCTGAACCCATCACAGGACAAGTAGCACTAAATGAATCAATGACAAACGAAGAAATAGAAAATTTTCTTACAAGTGAACTCGAAGGAAGAGGCTGCCCTCGAGTAATGACATTTGGTCAGCAATATCAAGTCGTCGTGTAGTCGCTTCAACAGTAACCATCACAGTTGTACCTTCCTACTACGTTTAATACTATAAAACGAAACAGCAACACAAACTTACAAATGTAACTTTGGATGATCCCATTTTACTGGGGTCGACATTACATTCGATATTAATATGACGAAATTCTTGGCGAGTGCGACCACTGACTCGGAGATCCTCCTTGAAAGAGAAACGCGTATAAGCTATTTTAACTAATCAAAAAAAATCAAATTTGAACACAGTTCACAATAGTTCGGAAACTAAACCTTGAGTTTAGCCAATATACTTTCTTAGCGACTTTAGACACTATAAAAGCAGTAAATAGGATTCGATTAGAGTTTTGGAATGCAGAGTTTTGTTCGTAAGTAGAACATAAAGCTGTTAATCTATATGACATCATATAATTATAGGAGCATTATGAACAAGATAACACAAATTATAAACAAAAAATATGATAAAATAAAAAAATTAGATTTAAACAAAATAATATATATATTATATAATAATCTAAAAAATTATATTTTTTAATAAAATGATTAATTCATATATAAAAATTAAGCCAATTTATTTCTAAATCAATTAGTGTCTTAATAATTATATAAATTTAAAAACAATATGAACGGTAAGAAATTAAAAGCAGTTGTTTTTCTAACAGTTATTTCTTAGCAATTAACGAAAATTGATCGGCCTTTACAAAGCACTCTACATCATCAACAAAGTAAAATTCATTCTTAACTTTTAAGAATATATTTCAAATTGTTAACAAAAATTAATAAAACGTAAAAGATTTGTGATTTATATTGATCCTTTATATAGTTGTTGTTTATAAAGCAAGAAAAATATTGATTTTAAGATAGGAGAACAATAATTCATTATTAAAAAATTACTGATGCAATGGCCTATATATTGCTGCAAACATTTACTCAACTGACTTCTTTCAACGTGGAAAAGCAGCGACTTTACACCGAGATTCTCTCTGATGTCTGATCCTCGAATTTTATCTCTAAGGCTAACACGGGCCACACCACGAAGGAAACCTCGTTTCTATGGCCTGTACTAAAGATCTAGTCCTTTCGGTCATGATCCAAAGTTTATGCCAATAATTGAGGATAGATAAGAAGATTGGGCGATAAATTGAAAGCTTCTCCTGAATTGTTAGCTCTCTACCACAACTGATCCGCTAAAAAACCATTATCGTGTTAGCTTAACAAATCCGTCTATCAATATCCCTATTATTCCTACCATAACTCGAGAACAAGAGGCACAAGTATTTCAACTCTTCTACGTTGGCTAAGACAGTAATGTTACCTTGTTGGAGGCCAACAAGACAACATCTGCGAAAAACAAAGATTATATGCTGATGGTACCAAACTGAAGACAAAACTGATGGTACCAAACTGAAGACAAAGCGGATCCGTTATATAGTTGTTGTTTATAAAGCAAGAAAAAATATTTATTTTAAGATAGAAGAACAATAATTCATTATTAAAAATAATTACTGATGCAATGGCCAATATATTGCTGCAAACATTTACAGCAATATCAAAAAAATATAATTGAATTATTATATAAAATATAATTTAATATTAAATATAATTGATTTAGTTGTATCAAAATATTATTAATTTTATTTTAAAATATATATATGTGTTTATTTTTACAAAATCACTTGAGTTATAATCACTAACATTTGCTTTCACCTAACTTGGCCAAAAGTTTGTCCATTTTCACAAAGTTGTTCATTTCTAAATTAGTGGTAAACTTTTCGTTTTTACTGTTTCAAAATTAACTTTTTGCAACAAATTATTCTATAATTCGTTATATATCATTCTATATAAAATAAATATTCAAAATTTCATATAAATGTTTGATTTTGTATTATTTACCGGCAACTAAATGTGAATAAAATAAATCAAATGAAAATAAAATTTGGGTCATTTTCAATACGAATAATTTTGAAAACAAATAAATAAAACTGGTTTAAGTCTGTGTATTTTGGTGTCAGCATATGCTATGTGTAGACGTAGCAAATTCCTAATACTAAAGGATGACAAGGCTTGCTTTGATAAATCACGTTCTTTAATAAACCTGTATTGATTTTAAAAATGTCTATTTGTAAATTATTAAATATAATAATTTACAAACTAAATATAATTTGTAAAATTTTATTTACGAATAATTTTAATTAATTTAATTTTAATAAATTTAATTTTAATTGTAATTTTTACAAATATTTTTTACGTTAGTAAAGTGTCTAATACTTTACCTCAATTCCATGCAGTAGGTATATTTTTTCAGCGTCACCAATGTGAAGATTCATTGATCAAAATGATACTGAAACTAATTCGAAAGTATTTCTAAAAAAGAAATCAGTAAAAAAATCACAATTTTGTTTTCAAAATTTCGCATACACAGCAATGAACATTACAAATTTCGTATAAAAGGCAATGGTAGTAAGAAAGGCAACATTACACAGATGTCCCCGATACATATTATATCAAATTTATCACATAATATTTAAGTTTGACATTAACATTTATAAATTTGATCTTTATGGTAACTAAGAGAAATCTGACATTCAACAGAAGACTATATTTTACAAAATAAAAATGAGGAATAGGATGCATCCATATCATTAAGATAAAGGAAACCACTATTGATTTATTAATATAATATTTATTATATTGATTTATTGTGTATTATTGATTTAATATTTATAATACTGATGTATTAATATAATTGGTTTCATAACAGCTAAAAATTAATGGACGCTTTTAAAGGATAACAAATATTAGCATTTAAAGGATAACGAAAAGTAAAATTAATAAAAAGTAGAAAAGAATTTACAGGTGGTTGGTTGCGTATTTAAAATAAGGCAAAAAAATATTTAAAGTATAGAAAATCTATATTTTAATTATAGAAAATCTATAATTTTATTATATAATTTTATTATTTAATTATTAAATTTTGATTTAGCATTATTATGCTTTGTTTATTTTATAATTATATTAAATACGTAGACTCAGTTAGCTGATTTAAAATACTTTTTACATCATAAATTTATATAGCGATATAACAATATTCTATTAAGCCACCTATAACTTTGTACAGAAGAGCTAGTATCTTATCATATCCTTAGAATTTTAATCTGAAAATGTTTATCTTGACTAAGTTATGGCATCATAACTTTAATTTGTTTGATCATAACTTTAATTTGATCGTATCAGAGAGGTAGTATTTATTAGAAAAATATATATTTTAACCTCTTATTCTTATTCTGATACAACGTCTGTTATTTATTAGTCAATTCATAAAAATGACGTTTATTTTAAATTTCATTTTTTTAACTTGATTTAAATTATAGAAAATCTAAAAACAATTATTTATTTTATTATTGAATTCTTAAATTTTGATTTAGCATTATTATGTTTTGTCTAGTTTATAATTATATTAAATACGTAGACTCAGTTAGCTGATTTGATTATAAATGAGGAATGCAAAATATAAGTTGTCTATAAATTGCACATATTTTTTGGCTATACAATGATTTAGACTATACATAGGGTTTCATGCAGCAACCCAAGTATATCCAAATCAGTGTATTTTGTATTGAATAAGCCTCATACATTTGTAAGTTTGGTATTGAATAAGGAAATTGAATTTTTGAGACAAATTTAAATAATTTAGACAGAACTTCTTTAAAAGAAAGTGATTATATACCTAAATATTAGGTACACCTAAGTTTCATCTAGCTCAAAAGCTAGCGGATATTTCGACAATTATTGCTTGTACGGATAAAGATTTTCAGAATAAATACTGTTGAGTAACAACGAAATATATAAAATACAATAAAACATTGAATACAAAGAGTTGCGCAGAAGTCGTCTAGGATTTAAACGACTTTTATGGAACCCAGAGAACATTGAAGCAATCGCTCAATGAGTGCCAGCGCACGCTTACATGAACACAACAACAAAAAAATAAATCATGTTTTGAGAAGGTAGGTACGGAGGCGGCATTTGAATGTAATAAAGGAGGAAGTGCGGCGGACGTCGAGTGATAGCTTATTCCATGGGTGGGGCGGCAACAAGGAAATATCGGAGTTCATAGTTGTTGGAGTAATTGGGAACATGGAGTAAGAGGGTATGACGGGAACGCAGTGATAGAGAGGTGGGGCGAGTGTCGTCTAAGAAAGGAAGGTTGATGAACGATGGGGAGCCGACAGCGATTAGACGAAAAGTTACAAGAAGGCGGAGTTTGATGCGGTTGTGGATGATGGACCAGGAGAGTTGGGCAAGATATGTGGATGTGTGGTCGAAGCGACGGAGACGAAAGAGCACTCGAACAGATGAGTTGATTATTCGTTGTAGGGGTAGGATGATGGATTTTGGAGAATTTGCGAAAAGGCTAAGGCAGTAATCGATTTTAGGGAAAAGAAACGATGAAAGAAGATACATACAGGAACGGAAGTCAATAAGGGCGGATACGGCGGGTGTCACGGAGAATTAACTTAAACCAGCGGATTTTCTCGCGGATGAAGAGTTTAAGGGAAATGTGGTTATCGAAATGGAATCCTAATAAAGTGAGATTGTGGACAACGGGGACAACACAATTTCATACGAGATATTTTTGCGAAGGAACCAAAGAGTATATATTATCTCGTTTCTTTAGAATTAACTCATCAGAGAGTTCCTACCGAAGTAATACTTTTTACAAATTCGTCAACTTCAGAACCGAACGCAAGAGTCTATATTGCCTGTCATGGTTTGTCATGATTTGATTGCCTGCCATAGCAGAGCAGTCCTTAATGGACATTTGCGTATATAATCACATTGCTCCGTCATACCTAGCTTCAATACAGCAGAACACTTTTAATACCACAAACAACGAAAAAATAAATAAATATGGTGAGAGAATATCAAGATTTGAGAGAGCCACTTTTTCCCGTTGATTTTTACATGAAAATTTTCAATGAGAATATTCAAGCTTTAATTCGCATTATCAAATCGACCATGAAATTATTGTTTTCGCAAGTTGAAAATAAAAATTAGATTCGCACTCGCAAGCGCTAAATCTTTATAGATTCGTAACATTCTAATCCTTCGTTTGACAGAGCAATACGAGTAAAGGAATCTTAAAACTTCACACTAATTTATTATTTTGTTTTGCAACTGGACGAAATAATAATATTTAAATAATAATAACATATTATTCATGTCTACCTTGGAGTAAATGAACATATGGTAACATCACAAAGAAAAAAATAAAAATTGAGAAAAACAAACTGAAATATGAATGCTGGTAAACAGTCTGAAATTTGAAATTGGTCTTTGATTTAGCCATAATGGTTTCTCTTGGCAGTTAATTCCAATTCTTGATTACTCGGTCTGCCAAACAATTAAGATTCAACCTCTGGTGCACTCTGCGAATACTAAATTCATGACTCCTAGTGTAAGTTGCAGCCCGCAAGGCAAACATAAAATTAATGTGGCTTGTGGAATCGTTCACAGCACACCGAGTGATAAGAAGATATTTCATTTTTCACATATAAGACACGGGGTTCACATTTAAACGCCGTTAGGATTGCGGTAAAGTAAGTCTCCTGAACATGTAACGCATTTAGATGCTCGTCTCATGATTCTTTCTACCTAGAGAACCTCATCGTTAGATTGCGGATACAATACTTCGAGGCAGATGTTTATAAATGAACAACATTAAAATGTAGTACATTAAAATGCTCTGCTTAAACGTATGCGTTAAAACAGATCATTGAACGTATTGATTCTACTGCTCTGCTTTAACGAATGCGTTAAACAAATAGAAGAAATTGTTTAATGAGAGCTTTATGAAGCATATCCTGATAATATCAAATGTTCTCATCGCCCTAGAACAAATCTCATCGGTATTTGTTTTAGTTTTTAAGTTATTTGCCACATAAATTCTAAGATCTTTGAAATGATCTACTGTAGGTAATACTACGGATCTTATGTTATAACAGTGATCTAAATATTGTTAGCCCAAATGCATATAGGTGCACTTTGCTACACAAACTTTTATCTCATTTTCATTTGCCCATTTTAAAAGATCGTCCAAGTCCGTTTGGAGATATAGATCAGATCTAATCTTGCGACACAACTTAATATCATCCGCGTACATCAGCAAAAGTAAATTAATGTAAGGTAGATCATTTATGAATATAATAAATAATAATGTGATGTCAATAGAACCTTGAGGAAGACCAATTTTAATGCTCACCCAGCCAAATAAATATGTTCCTACTCGGACTGCCGATTTCCCGGCTGACAGTAAAGCAGCCATCCAAGCGACAATATGCGAAGTAAACTTGCAAGCTGTAAGTTTTCGTAACAGTATGATGTGATCTACCGTGTCAAGTGCTTTAGCTAAGTCAATAAATATAACATCACTATCAAAACCTTTATCTAAGGACCTAAGCAAACTGTTACGAGCAATCAAAAAGTTCGTAAATGCGAAAACTATGCTGAGATGTGTTTAAGGATAAATTTCTAATTACATGAGCATGCATATGTCGTCAAATCAAAAGTTCGAGAACTTTGCAGCAAATGCATGTTAAGCCGATCGGTTTGTACTTGCTTACGATCGTACGATCATCTTTTTTAAAACAGGAAAACTCTGGATTTCTTCTAATCGTCTGGCAGAACTTTATAAACAAACGAATATTTAAACATTTGAACTAAAATATCAACAATATTATTTGCAACGTTTCGAAGTAGGATGGACTGAAGATTATCGAGCCTACAGACAAGCATTGTTTCAGCCTTAGTAATTCATTGCGTACTGAATAAGCGTTTATCCAAGAAAAACTGCATGCTTCGTCACATGTAAGCATATATATTTATTCAAATACATGCCAAAGTCAAAAAGCTATTCAGGCTGAGTTCAGAAAGAAAACAAAAACAAAAGCAAATAGTCAATCAACGAAGTTGTGAATACCGTAGCTAAATAAGAAATGCGCTAAATAGCGGTATTGTTCACGTATCCATTTGTAGCATTGTGACTTAAACGTACTCAAGTTGGGAGCAGCAACGACTTTCTTGGGAAGCGAATTCCACATGTTAATCCCTTCCTCGACTGTCTAAATATTTTCGACAATAATGATAACAATCATGATATTGATTCAGCAACAATGTCATTGAATCGTCTAGATACCTTCTGCACACAAAATTTTCTAGATACCTTCTGCACACAAAAGAAAGTGGATTTAGGTGAGTTGAAAAATAGACTAAGACAATAATCGAGTCTAGAAAAATGGAGAGAAGATATGAGAGTCAAACAAGAAGGTAAATCGATCAATCTACGAACTTGACGGAGGTTGCGGAGTATCAAGGTAGATGAGCGTACTTTATCTTCTAACAAAAGGTTTAAGTGAAAGTCGGTTGTCAAAATGGAAGCCTAGGAAAACGAGATTATCAACGATAGGAAGAATTGTAGAATTTAATGATACGGAAGGAGGTTATACGCCGAAGCTTCGAGGTACGATCCACATAATTTTGGATTTATCAGGATTCAGAGAAAGGCGATGGGAAGAAAGATGATTGAAAATGGAAGCAAGACAGCTGGAAACAGAAACACTAAGATCGTGAATACGATAAACATGTGCATGAGCATAGATGAGGATGTCATCAGCATATTGCATAACATGGAAGTTAAATTTATGAGAAATCGAAGACAAGTCACCGAAAAGAAGAGAGAAAAGAATAGGGCCTAATACGGAGCCTTGTGGAACACCGATCGGAATGGATGAACGATGGGAGAGAAGAGTTAGAATAGACGCGAAATGTACGGTTTGATATATATATGAAGAAAACCATGATACAGTGGGTAAAGAGAAGCCATAATCATGACGAAGGCGATGTAGAAGAATCGAGTGATCGACGATGTCAAAAGCAGACGATAGATCAAGAGAAACTATGACACTACATAATTTATGATCGCGCGATATGAGTAAGTCATTATAAACTTTAAGACAGGCAATTTCAGTAGAGTGATTAGAGCGAAAAGCGGCTTGGAAGGGAGGAAATAAGTTGAAGGAAAAAAGATATGTATTAACTTGCTTAAGAACAAGACGTTCAAGGAGTTAAGAGAGGGTTGGGATAAGTGAGATAGGACGGTATGCAGATAGTAGTGAGGAGTCGAGAGATTGCTTTTTGATAAGATGACGAACAGCGGCGCATTTCCAGATGGAAGGAAATGTACGGCTACGGATGGACGAGTTGAACAATGTGATTAGAAAGGGTGATATAGATGAGCAGATATTATTAAGCATGTGAGTGGGAATTGGTTCAGAATGAGAGGTTTTATTAGATAATGACAGCAGAACCGAAGAAACTTTATCAGACGAAACGGGAAGAAGGTTGAATAGTTCTGGGAGGGAAGTATTCAAAGAGAAGAGTGGGTACAAGGGGGCTATGGTTAGTAGGGAAAGTAAATTAGATAGCTTAGTTTGTGGATAAGAAGAAAATTCATCAGGATTTATATTACAAGGGATAGATGATTGTTAAATAGTTGAGTTTAAGATTTTCCAATGAGATTTAGAGTTGGAAGATGACTTGAATTGATTTCGCTAAAAGAGAGTACGTTTAGTACGTATAAGAATACGATGTGAACGGCGTTGAGAAAAGTAGGAATCACGGAGATTTGAAGGGAGTGAGTCTGTAGAACGTTTAAGAAAGCGATTATACATACGAAAAGAGTGTCGGAGTCGACGCTTAGAAAGACTACAGTCAGAATTGAACCAGGGAGCATGGCGCAAGCGCTGAGAACGTCGAAGTCGACTAGGCAGAAGATTATTGAGGATCGACGTAAGTTCAGAATCAAACAGAATGCAGAGATCATCGGGAGATAAATAGTTAAGAGGAAGTCAAAAGAGTGAAGAATTGAGTAAGGCTGTGCAGAGAATAGGGATATCGAGAAGTTTCCAGGGTCGACTTGGTGTGGATAATGTTAGAGGCGGAGAAGGAGGATGGGGACGAGTAAGAGTAACAAGGAAATGATCGGACAAACCAGGATCAGTAATTGACAAAGAGTTATAGTCATTGAAGGTATCGAGAAGTTTCCAGGGTCGACTTGGTGTGGATAATTGTAATGGCGGAGAAGGAGGATGGGGACGAGTAAGAGTAAGAGTGGCAAAGAAATGATCGGAGAAACGAGGTCTGACATTATTTGCCGTAGTATTTTCGGAGGCTCGATGGTGCGATGATTTTTGGATATATGTGTTTTCAACCCAATGGCGCTATCGTACTCCCACATGACCCCGACCATCAGCCACGCATATCACTCTACAAGGAAGTTCGCAAAGTATGGGCAATGCATTGCTGAAGTTGAAAGCGCAACTTTCATTCCCGTGATATTTTCAACAAGCGGGAGCATTGCAGCAGAAGCACAGCAGTTGTTGAGGTGGATTGCAGCCAAGTCTTCTACTTCATTGAAGTTGTCATACTCCGAGATTATCCGACGCTTTCGCTCAGATATAAGTTTACTTCTTGCGTCCGCTGCCTCAATGTGTATAAGCGCGACCAGAATGTTAGTTATAAGCAAAACAGCAAGTAGGCGATGTATGAACGTGACGATTATTTCATAAAGCACGACGAAGAGAACTGCTCGTATTCTACAGGTGTCCACTTTAGAAGTATGAAAGAACACGAATTTGATGTACTACTATTTTTCTATTTTTATTATAACTTTTGTCTTAAAAAATAAGAATAAGAAAAAATAATAATTGAATTTATTATAACAAACAAAAATTGATAATTTAACTAGAGAAAATTCGTCAATCCTCGTAAACTTCTCCAGGTCTTAATATTAATATTTAATAAATATATAATATATTAATATTAATATACACATTAATATTTCATGTTTTAACAGAGTGGGCCGCAAGTCCAGAGTCTTGGCGCAAAGAAGGATTCTGCGATGAATTATTTTTTAAAGATAATCTTTTTTTTCGAAAAACAATCTATTTTAAAAATCTTTGAATGTTAAATAAAATTTAAACTTATTGAATGTTAGTCTGCGCTTTCCCTCTCGAACTTCTCGGGGCTCGGAGGCACGCGGATGAAGTACGGGCCACTTCAAACGACAACTTGCTTTTGAGGTTTGATATTATGTCGGCGTAGCTAATGATACTCTGTAATGGAATATGACGCCTCAAAACGAAATTGCTCCGCCTACAGATTGTATCAAAGAAAGAGGCTTTTAAGGCTTGCCTCATCAAAGCCAAGGAAAGTGTGAATGAAAATTCAGTGCCTTAACTATAGAGTGGCATTCGGAACATCGACATGGTTAAGCGCACTTCTAATCGATCACGAATTAAAATCCACTTACAGATTGGAGGTTGGCGGAGATAGTTTAAGGCAACACCAACTAGTAATTTGCAGACTAATTGCAATATCAAAGAAAGAGGCTTTTACGGCTCGCCTCATCAAAGCCAAGGAAAGTGTGAATGAAAATATAGTGCCTTTACTATAGAGTGGTACATGGAACATCGACATGCGCACTCCCAAGACCTTTTTGATGATTCATTTTTGATGATTTATTTATACAAAAAGAATAAGGCAACACCAACTAGTAATTTGCAGACTAATTGCAATATCAAAGAAAGATGCTTTTACGGCTTGCCTTATCAAAGCCAAGGAAAGTGTGAATGAAAATATAGTGCCTTTACTATAGTGTGGCATACGGAACATCGACATGGTTAAGCGAATTCCCAATCGATCACCAATTAAAATCCACTTACAGATTGGAGGTTGGTGGAGATAGTTTAAGGCAACACCAACGAGTAATTTGCAGACTAATTGCAATATCAAAGAAAGAGGCTTTTACGGCTTGCCTCAGCAAAGCCAAGGAAAGTGTGAATGAAAAACTCCTGAGACCTTTTTGATGATTCATTTTTGATGATTTATTTATAGAAAAAGATTAAGGCAACACCAACTAGTAATTTGCAGACTAATTGCAATATCAAAGAAAGATGCTTTTACGGCTTGCCTCATCAAAGCCAAGGAAAGTGTGAATGAAAATTCAGTGCCTTAACTATAGAGTGGCATTCGGAACATCGACATGGTTTAGCGCACTCCCAATCGATCACGAATTAAAATCCACTTACGGATTGGAGGTTGGCGGAGATAGTTTAAGGCAACACCAACTAGTAATTTGCAGACTAATTGCAATATCAAAGAAAGAGGCTTTTACGGCTTGCCTTATCAAAGCCAAGGAAAGTGTGAATGAAAATATAGTGCCTTAACTATAGTGTGGCATTCGGAACATCAACATGGTTTAGCGCACTCCCAACCGATCACGAAAACTTTCATCTATCGCCCAACGAATTTCAGGACAGTTTGACCATGATTTATGCTTGGGAGAAACTTACCAGCAAGATGCGTTTGTAACGCGGAAACAAGCATTCCACATCTTCTTTCGTGTAAACGAGGAGATTTCCTTATTGTCCGCCACAACATTATAAGGGACATTATTGCTAAGGAATTATCATCAGTGTGCAGCGGGGTAGGGATCGAGCCTGTCTTGGATCCAGTGAATGATAACATCATCTTCCAATCGTCCACAACTTGTCGCGATGTGGAAGCGCGACTCGATATTGTATGTTGCGGACTATACAAGAGACGATTCGAGCGAATGTTTTTTGACGTTGCTATTTTTAACCACTGTGCTGTTTCGTACTCTGCGTCGATGTCAAGTTCATTAAATTATAATGAAGAGAGAAAAAGATCCAAATATGATGAGCGTGTGTCGGATATTGAAAGAGGGATATTCATTTCGCTGGGTTTTTATCACTTTGGGCGGCATTGGTATGGGTACACGACGGGTACTTCAACAAATCCTGAGGCTTCAATCCACGAATTCATAAGACAAAACCTACGCCGAATGCATTTGTCGCTTGAAACGAGTAATCGGGTTTGCCCTATGTCGAGCTGCATCAATGTGCATCAGGGGTCATCGTTCGACCCGGGATCGCCCAAACAGGAGTAGCGCGTTTGCCAGGGACATTCACCCTATGTCAAAATGATCCGCTGAGCATGGTCATAATCGTTAAGATTTAAATTTTGTTTTTTCTTGCAATATTTTTAAATGGCCCATTTACGGAAACCGTTTTTCCCGTACAAAGCTTGAAATAAATATATTATTATTTAAAATAAAAAAATAATTATTAATTATTAATTATTTTTATTAATTTGACGAACCAAATAATGTATTTTATCAAAAAATTATAATATTATTAAAAAAATATTATAAATGGTCTCAAACAAATAAGTACCAAAAAATTGTCTATTGTTCATAACGTCTAGTATATTTTGTGCTTAAAACGATCTGGAATATTGTCATTATAGATAATATAATGAAGTATATTAAATAACTTAACGTTGTAATAACTTTATAACCTAGAAACTTAACTAATAAAATAAAAACAGTTATATTTGAAAATTTGAATAAACCTTTTTCGATTTGGCTAAAATAAAAATTTTAATTGTCCAGCTGTTTTTCATTGAATTTTTGGGACAATGAGCATCTTTGATATAAATGCGTTAATTTAGATTAACGCGTTTGTGTTGAATGGCCTATACTTTGACTTAGTATTCAACTAGATCAACATTCTAAAGGAAAATTTGATGAAATCCTCGTAAATCATCAAATATTTAAACAACATTTCATTATTTTTCATATAATTTCTCTTTAGAGAAATACGTAAATTATTTGTATTAAATAATTATAAAAATTTTAATAATTTATAAATAAACTTTATATTTGAATATGTATTATTTATTAATTATTTAGATAGAGCTTGGTATCCGATTTTGTCATCTTTACATTTTGGTATATCTTTAACATTTTAGTCCAAGAGGTTTATTAAATTATCACTTTTAATTTATAGAAAAACACAAAAAATAAAGAATTACTTAATTTGAATTGCATTACAGAAAATGACAGAACTTTCTTTCTTTTAAAGACAGAACTTCTTTAAAATAAAGTGATTCTATACCTAAATATTAGGTACACCATCGTCTGTAAGAAGTTGATCCCATTTTTCAGAAGTTGATAACATTTTAGATTACAATGAAAAAATCTATAAAATATATTTAATTTTTTTAATTTTAAGATGAAAAAAAAATCATTTCTATTTATTTTTGTGATCGTTTTCATTTAATTTAACATTTTGTATCAATTACCTATTCTTTTAACGTAATGTGGTAAAATTATAATAAAAAAGTGTTTTTTACTTAAATGAATCGAATAAAAACAAATAATCGGATAAACAAAAAGAAGTTGGCTTCCCGTCGACGGATAAGCAGAAGAGCGAACATAGCTCGAAGGTAATGTCACATGAACAATTCAATCTATTTTTATTGTTTTTTACTTTAATAAATTCTTACAAACAGATGATGAACATATGGTGTTTTTTCTGATGACGTAAGATACAACTACCGAAATATTACATTTGCTGATCATTCCCCAAAATAAAAAATAAAAATAAATTGGTTTTCTATTTAAATTTCGCCGATTCTGCTCCAATATTAACATTTAGAAGATCAAAATCATTTATTTTTAAATATATAAATCGATTTTGTAAATACATCTTATTCAAAAATGAAAACTCATAAACTGCAATTGACTAAAGTCGTAGTCGAGTGAAACAATCATTTTTATATCTTAGGTGCAAACGTTCGGTGTTATTAAAATGAGACCGTGACTTTAACGGTAATTGTAAAAATCAAATGAATGAAAACTTAAACTTTTCTTGAATGAACAAACATGGTTGGATGCTACAACAACTGCTCTTTCATTTTCATCAATGTCGATATATATTTTATAAGATTTAGATATATGATTATATTATATTAAATATATTATATTATAATATAATATATTATATTATTATATAATATATTATATTAAATTCACCGAAAACATTTATAAGCAAATTCATTTCTATATTTCATACTCATATAAAATACATAATATTTTATATGTTACATATCTTGGATGATTAATATAATATATGTTTTGATGTAATCTTGGAGGCTACATATTTGTTAGGAGACAATCACTAAATATATTTAAAAAATAAATAATTATAATTTAACTAAAAAATTAAATATATGGAATTTACGTTTCGGTTTTGTATTCAGTTCAGTATGTTTGATTAAAGATGTTTTATTAAATAATTTAATAAAATCGAAATGCAATTGAAATCACTCCAATTGAATCGCTTTGAAGAACCATACACAAATGGCACGCACTAAGTTTTTGCTGATAAAGTTACCGTAAATTAATCTATTGAACAATTATGATGCGTAACGCTATTCTCATTCTATATTTACGTCTTTATAAATTGCTTTAGCAAATCTATTATTCTGATCTGTATTTGAAATATTTAGGAACGATCAGGTAAATTGAAAGACGAAACTATTTTGATATTTCGCTAGTAACCACTAGCACCTTCAGAAATGAACATCAAAAATCAAAGATTTTTTTATGTTAATCAGAAAGTTTGTCAAGCAAAAAGTTTGCTTAACTTTTTTGCTTACCCATTCTATCAAGTCTGATAGGGAATGTCAATATCAACAGCATGCCTTCAGAGGGCGCATGTTTTATGATTTGAGGAAGCAGACGAACATGTAGAGCGTCCCGAAGAATAGATAGATGTTGTTCACTACACCTTGTTGTCCGCAAAAACTGTGTCCACTTCTACTGAACTGAGTAAAAGAGAACAGCGTAGGCAACAAATGAATCGTACTCAGCAACCTGTACCAACCGATCAATTATTTCAACCCATTTCTCAATATTTTTTCGTACTACTAACGTAGTCAGCCGTTCCGATCGGTGCACCGAGGATGTCCACGCCATCATATTTCACTTAAACATCATTAGTCAAATCTAGCGATTCGTTGTATGATTGATGCAGCAGCAACTGTGTTTTAGAATAATAAAGAATAATAAAAATAATAAAGAATAAAGAATAACAAAATAAAATAATTATTTATTATTAAATAATAATAAAGAATAATCTGATATAATTTAAAATAATAACCATTTGCCGCCACGGGCGATGAGGGAGGATCAACATCAAAACGTTATTACGACACTACAACGCTAACAGACAAACATCTACCAAATTAATATTACCAATTCACAGGTCGTTAAGCTGCAATAGGGATAGTGTTTTTAAATGTATGCAAGTTCGAGCATGTAAGAGCTGTTGGCACATTTTATAAACAGTATTTACAAATACATGCGGATTCTCGTGTATGTCATATAATTCTATTTGAGCAAAACTTTCTATGAAAACCGTCAAGAGAAAATAGCATTATGATATTAAAATATCATTATTTCGAATATCATTATGCTTTCTTTTTTTTCATTATGCTCGCTTTCTTTGACTGCCAAACTTACAATGTTCAGAAATTCAACGGCATGCGTAAATTAGATATCACTATCCAGTAAGAGTCGCTTCGAATCCCAATTCGAAGCAACTAATCATTCTTATTATTAAAAAATAATAACGAATAATAAAATCATAATCTTTATGATTGTTATGATCACAATTCGAATCAACTAATTATTCTAATTATTATAAATATTATTTTATCGAAGAAAATTTATAAGTTGATATATGATTTTCTATTAACTAATCTGTATTGTGTTGTTTTAGAATATTATCACATGTGGATTGCAATATATAGGAAAAACATATCGAATGTTAAAAACCAGGTTTAGGCAACACATATAATATACAGCATAATAGTCAAACTATATTTCATAAACATATGAGATTAATAGGACATGATATTAAAAACTGTAAATTATTTATTTTAGAACATATTATCGAAGAAAACATTTCAATATTAAATCAAAAACTATTAGAAAAAGAAGATTTTTGGATTAAAACGCTTAATTCCATGTACCCATTAGGATTGAATGACGTGGTACAATGAATTGGCAGAAGTAGTATAATACATAATAAACAACTCTATTATATAGAGTTGATCATATACTAGTTAACATATATTAGTTAATCATATACTCAATGATTAACGCCCAAACGGTTCCATGGATTTACAAAATGGTTGTGATAATAAAATTTATATTATTTCAAAATGATTATATAACTATAACCATTTTGAACAATAACTATAATTATTAATCATTAATTTATTAATTATTACTTATTAATTTGACAACATGAAAAACGTTTCCCTTCACAAATTTTATCTCAAATTGATTTCACTCAATTGATTTTATCATTTCAATTAAAAATATAAACGAATTATAATTATTAATAATTATGATCATAATTATTTGTAAAGGTGCTAAATAAATCAGTTAACATATATTTTATTTATAAATTTAAAATATTTTTGGTAAAGTAATGTTAACGATTCAAATTACGGCCACAATACGGAAATTAGTGGAATGTTTATGAGGTATTTACAAGCTTTTTGTGAAATATCTCCAACGCCAAGCACACCTCGCAAATCGCGAGGATTTCGTTAAGAATGTACGTTTACTGCTCCTAGTGTTTGTTTTTAAATAAAAAATTCAAAACGAACATATGAGTCTTGTTGCTCTATACAACACAAAACCCCTAATCAGACCTACAAAATTGAAGCACATAATTACATACCTACACATACTGATATATGATTTTCTATTAACTAATCTGTATTGTGTTGTTTTAGATTGATTTTGATAAAGCTTATCTTGGAAAGCTCTCTTTTATTACAATTTATCAAAATCAATGGAGAAGTTCTTGAAGCCTCAAATATTTGCAAGCGATCCTGATAGCAGTTCTTCCTCTCAAGAATGGTCTCATTGGAAGTCAAAATTTCAATCGTTTATTTCTTGTTTGGATAGCCCATCTGATGCGCAACAACTTTCTTTGTTGGTAAATCTGTTATCGACGCGATTATACTTGCCGATTTCAAAATGTACAACTTTTGTGGAGGCTGTCTTTATACTCGATGGTATACTGCTCCATCCAATCAACTCAGTTTTTGCTCGGTATAAACTTCACAGTTCAACACAAACCGACAATCAGACGTTGTCGCAGTATGTTCGTCAATTGGAGGCGCTTGCGGATGAATGCGATTTCAAAGATGTGGTTGCATTAGAGAATAGAAAACAGCATATTCTTGATTCTTTCGTACAGGGCATCCGATCGTCGTACATTCGCCAGCGACTGTTGGAAAATAAAGCCAACTCGCTCGAAGAAATGTTGACACTTGCATACGCGTTAGAATCCGCACAAGTTCAATCCGATCAATTTCGCACAACTGAAAATCAAAGCGACATATCGCTAAATCATTCATCGTCGGCATCGATTAACAAAATCGAAATTCGTCCTTCAAACACTAAAGAATCGGTATTACACACGAATCAACTTAATTGTTACTTTTGTGGTCGAGCTCGTCATTATCGCACTGCTTGTCCTGCTAAAAATGCTACTTGCTATCAATGTGGAAAAAAAGGACATTTTGCATCAGTGTGTAAGTCATCGAAAACTTCGCATATCACTGCGACCCTGGAATGCCTTTCGTCTCGCATCTCTCCACGTTTGTCAAATCAACTGATGAAATGCACTGAGACAGTAGAAATTCAATCTCAACAAATTGTGGCACTTATTGATACTGGTAGCACGCACAATTTTATCGATTCTTCGACTGTACACTTATTAAATCTTTCAAAATTGAAGTGCAATGAACACGTAGTAATGGCTACGAAATCAACAACTAAGCAAATCACCGAATATTGTATCGTAGATATGGTTTTTAATGGAATCTCATATAAAACTGTAAAGTTTTTCGCGATGGATAGATTATGTTTTCCGGTAATTATTGGTCTCGATTTTTTGTCAAAATTGAAATCTCTTACTTTAAATTTTAATGGACAGTCATCATCGGTGCAAATCAATCACATTCAGTCTGCCAAACTAGAAGCTCCTGACCTATTTCCTAATCTGCCTTCAAATGTAAAACCCATTGCATCAAAATCTAGACGTTATAATTATGATGATCTCGGTTTTATACGAAAGGAGATTCAAAATTTGCAAAACGATGGAATAATTGAGCAAAGCAGATCACCGTGGAGATCTCAAGTACTTGTCGTTCGTTCTCAGCTTCACAAGCCACGAATGGTTATAGATTATTTTCGTACAATCAATTACTATACTCAATTAGACGCATACCCCTTACCGAATATTCAAGCGATTATAGACAGGGTATCGACTTTTAAAGTTTTTTCAAGACTTGATTTATCGTCTGCCTATCATCAAGTATCTATTCGAAAGCAAGATAGACCGTACACAGCCTTTGAAGCCAATGGACGTCTGTGGCAATTTTGTCGATTGCCCTTCGGTATTACTAATGCTGTTTCCTGTTTTCAACGACTGATGGATTCAGTTATCGAAGAAAAGAATTTGACGGGAACATATGCTTATCTAGATGACATTATAATTTGCGGTAATACTGTCGAAGAACATAACGAACGTCTAAATTGTTTCATGAAAATTGCCAATTCGCTAAATCTGACAATTTCAAAGCAAAAGTCTGAATACCAATTAGAAACGATTTGTTTTTTGGGCTACTTAATTTCGCAAGGCACTATCCGTCCTGACCCGAGCAGAGTTAAACCACTAATGGAGATGCAAAATCCACACGATCAGAAGTCGTTAAAAAGGATGTGTGGAATGTTCGCTCATTATGCAAAGTGGATCGAGAACTTTTCACTCAAAATTAAGCCTCTATTAAATGTTATTTTGTTTCCACTCAATGATGAAGTGACATGTGCGATAAAAAATCTTAAAAACGATATTGCATCTGCATCACTTGCAGCTATTGACCCTTATAAAGAATTTGTCGTTGAGACCGATGCATCGAATTGTGCTATTGGTGCTATACTAAGTCAAGATTCTCGACCTGTTGCGTTTTTCTCCCGATCGCTTTCAAACTCACAACGAAAACAATCAGCTATAGAACTAGAGGCAATGGCAGTTGTCGAAAGCGTTCGATATTGGAGACACCATCTCACAAATCGTCCTTTTAAGTTAATAACAGATCAAAGATCTGTTAGCATGATGTTTGGAAATCATAAATGCAGCAAAATCAAAGCTGATAAATTTGCACGTTGGAAGATTGAATTGTCACCTTATCGCTTCGACATTATTTACAAACCCGGATCGCAGAATGAATGTGCGGACGCCCTGTCACGAGATAATGCAATTTTGTGCAATGCTAATGTCTCCCATTTGTATCAATTACATGATAAACTCTGCCATGCCGGTATAATCCGTTTGCACCATTACGTTAAAACGATGAATTTACCATATGGAATAGACGATATTCGCGAGATGGTTGGAAAATGTAAAATATGCCGTCGTCTTAAACCTCGCTTTTATCAACCAGCAGCAATGGGACAGCTAGTCAAGGCCACTAGACCATTTGAAAGGCTGAATATCGATTTCAAAGGTCCTATGCCTTCAAACAATGAAAACATTTATGCCTTGTGTATCATCGATGAATATTCAAGGTTCCCATTCGTATTTCCCTGCAGAGATATGTCGTCTACCACTGTAATCAAGTGTCTGAAGTCGCTATTTTGCATGTTCGGTCCACCAGCTTACATACACAGCGATCGTGGAAAATCCTTTATGTCAAACGAACTACGAGAATTTTTGTTTTCACATGGTACTGCACAGAGTCATTCGAGTGCTTATCATCCACAGGGAAACGGACTTGTCGAACGATACAATGGGATCATTTGGTCGTCTATAACAGCTTCGTTGGAATCGTGCAATTTGCCTATAGAAAATTGGCAGGATATGTTACCTCAAGCGCTCAATGCAGTTCGTAGTTTACTCTCGACCAGTACCAATTTTACACCACATGAACGAATGTTTGGTTTTCAGCGTCGAATGATAAATATCAATGATTTGCCACATTGGCTTATTCCAAATTCATCTGTTTGGATGAAGAATGATAGAGCTGGCAAATATGACAATAAAGTTGATGAAGCTATTGTGATAGCATCCAATCCTTATTATAGTCGTGTCTCTAGAGATGATGGAAAGATCGTGACTGTTTCAAATAGTAAATTAGCACAAGGAGAAGGATCCATCGAAACAAACGAAAATAACCCTGAAGCGTCTATCAACGATTTTTATCGGGATACCAGCAATGTACATTCGCAAAATTCGATCGACACATGTTCTCAAAATGACGAGTGTACCGAGAATATAAATCGCTTAGACGACAATCATACAACTTGCAAACCGACGCGACAGAGACGACTACCTTCGTATTTACGCGACTACGAAGTTGAGCTACATTCAATAGAAAAAGGCGAGAAGAATGATATATGATTTTCTATTAACTAATCTGTATTGTGTTGTTTTAGATTGATTTTGATAAAGCTTATCTTGGAAAGCTCTCTTTTATTACATAAGTGTTCAAGCAAATTACAAAAATCTCCAAGGAACGAGCAATGAGTATCGAGCAACAATCATTGAGCATCGAGCAACGAGTATCGAGCAACAATCATTGAGCTACGAGAATTGAAACACGAGAGTCAAGACACGATCAATCCGATTACAATTAAATATAATTACAAGCTTAAACACACAAGGAAATATAATGACTTCTCATTCTCATTGCTGTGCATGCAATGGACAAAACGCTTACTGCAAAAATTGCTCATGTGTGAAATCATGTCGTGCATGTGTGGAATGTTTACCGAATGATAGGTGTGCCAATCGAAATAGCCTTCTACATTCAACGACGCATGATTATATAGACACATCTTTATTTGTCACTCTTGACATGAAATGTACTGCTTCAAAATGCTCCCTACGAACCCTTGTCAAAGCTCTACGTAGTGTTGATAGAACGTTATTTTTGAAAGATTTTCTCTGCGGTCAGTGTTCAACAGAACGTCTTCACTTAATTGAACAGTCCGTCGATGAGGCCAAGCATGCTATTTCTGAGGTAAAGAGAGAAATCTGTAATATTCGGGAACAGCTAAAAAATTGCTTGGTTCGTGGATCTTTGGAACATTCCAAACAATATAGTAATGCGATTAGTATTAATGATGATGCCAGCAATCCGCGTATTACATCATTTGCAGGTGTTACTTGGAAGAGAGGTCGCCAGGTCGATATTTGCTACTTTTCAGCTTCAAAAAGAACTTCTTCCATTAAAACTTCTACAGCAATGTGATAAAGAGTCTCGTCGATCTCAAAACGTCATTATAAGTGGTCTACAGAATTCAGACAACGATAGAGAACTTGTTGAGGAGATATTTAAGGAATTGGGAGTTAAAATGCCTTTGGATTTAAATTTGAAACTTAAGAGATTTATATCTAGGAAAACTGATATTCCAACATGGTTACTAGTGAGCACAAACGAATTGAATTCTCAATTTATCTTAAGAAATGCTTACACATTGAAGAATTCTGCCCGGTTTATGAAAGTGTTTATAAACCCGGATCTTTCCCTCCATAGAGAGAAGCTCAAAAAGAATTACGTAGACAGTTAGCCTTAAAACGCAATTATGATCCCTCAGCAGTATTCTATATTCGTAACAATAAAATAATAAAGCTTTCAAAACCGCAACATAACGAGAAAGTTCCAGAGGCTTTATCGGTTGCTGCCCCCATATGACTATCTGAGAATAAAGTATCCATGTTCTTTAAGAGTCAGTACACAATCTTGAAATTGCTAATCTTTAATGTCGAAGGATTGCAAAGTCTCCTTAATGAGGGAACAAAATCTTGGTTTTCCTGTTTTGATTTTCTAATTTTAAATGAAACTTTTTGTTCATCTCCTGTATCCCTCCTACCGAATTTTTACAGTTTTGATATTACAGCTTTATTGGGACAGAGAGGTCGTCCAATTAGAGGTCTGACCGTTGCTTTTAGTCACCGTTTTATTGCATGGTCTACCAGTTATTCAGATAACTCTATATGCATAACTACCCCTCAGTTTACTATAGTGGGATGCTACTTTCGTCCTTCCTTCTCCGCTACTGATATAATTGATGAACTGTCTAAGCTTCTCGAAGATATCCTAATTGATTCTCCTCTCATTGCTGCAGGGGATTTTAATGCCCGCTTCTCAGTACCTTTACATAATAAGTTAGAACGAGTTGCTAATTTCTTTCTATCCAGAAATATGTTTCTATTCGTTCCCGAAGAAGGCTGGTCCTACGAGGCTTACAACGGCAGAAGTTGTTTAGATATAGGTTTTTCGAATGTGGGCATTCACGATGTTCTTTGTGTCGGACAAATTAAATAATCTTTCTTCTGTCCTGCTCATTAGACTTACTTCTTTAATTGTCTTTTAGGTGCTCCATTTCCATGTGGTTGGAGAGATCGTATTATCAAAGTACTTTATAAAGGTAAAGGCAACCCAGAATCAGAAAACTCTTATCGTGGAATTACACTTCTGAACCATTGCTATAAATTTTTAACACGCGTTATTGCTTTCAAATTAATTCAACATTGTAATGATTCTCTCCCAGAAGAGCAGTATGGTTTTCGACCTAATAGATCAACGACAGATGCAATAAACACTGTTAGACGATCTGTAATAGACGCATTTCAACAATATCGATCTATTTATGTTATTTTTATTGATTTCCAAAAAGCTTTCGATTCAGTTGATAGAAAACTTCTCTTAGAAAAATTGGCTCATAATGTAGGCTTAGGCGGTCCTATTCTTTATTAATTGAATTTTATTTTGCAACCAAACGTTTTTCGCATTTTTGACGGCATAAATTATTCGAAAGGGTTTCTTGCCAATCGTGGTGTCCTTCAGGGCGACCCTCTATGTCCTTTATTATTCAGTTTCTTCATTGATGATCTTCCTAGCAGTCTAAGTCACAATCTTTTAGATATTTCATGTGTATTATATGCAGACGATCTTGCTATTATTTCCAAATCTATTTCCAATGCCCAAGTAGCTTTAAACTCGCTCTCATCTTTCTGTATTACTAATTGTATTCGAGTGAACCGTGAAAAGTCTAAAGTAATTAAGTTCCGAAGAGGAGGTCGACTAAGTCGATCGGACATTCTATGCTATCAAGACGTTCCGCTCGATTTTGAATCGAAGTGTCTGTATCTCGGAATGTTAATCTCATCTAGATGGTCTTTGTCTCAACATTTTGAACTTAAATGTGATAAAATTGTGAAGGCAACATCTGGACTGTCCGAACTAGGCAAATTATCTTTTGAGGCAGGGTTACGATATTTTTATATAATGTTGCTTCCAAGACTACAATATGGACTAGCTTGTATCTTGGTAGACTTGACTTCAGAAAACTTTTACCAGTTAGATAGGTGCCTGTCAAGGTTTATAAAAAGGTTAATAGGCGTATCTCCAAAAACTTCATCCACGGCTGTTCAAGTTCTAGCAAGGCTGCCTCCTTTATTAGTTTCATTGAAGAAAGAGATTAATCTTCCTTTGACTGATGGTTTTCTTAAAAATCTAAATTTCTTCTACTGCAAAGTACTTAAACTTGATCAGGATATCTATCAGACTCCCGCTTTTCTTCAAACAGCTTGGCGTAGCCCTCTCGCAAGTAAGCACACTTTAATCTGGAGCTTCGCTTAACGGATATCACTCCAAGTTCTGTAAAAAAGGAAGAATCATCTATGAACGATCATCAACTTGTGCATGCTGTTTTTGCAAGACAGCATGATCATCACTCTTACATGTATTTTCCTGTGTTCATGTGTCTTGTTTATCTTTAAAAACATTAGATACGCTAAAGTGGGGGTAGGCTTATTTCGGCTGACAATGCGTACCTGTGTCACGTACAATCAATTTGAGTCAATCAATAAAATTTACCCAGCTCAAGAAATAAGAAAGAAAACTGTTCTGACTTTATAATTGTTATTTTATAATCTTTTTTATATGCCCAAGCCGAAAGACGGAGTGGCTTTAATAAATCACTACATTATTATAATAAAGAACATCATAATCTTTATGATTATTATGATCAATAATATTCAGGAACAATCACGTACAGTTGAATGACAACAAAATTTATTTTGATATTTCGCTGGTAACTACTAGCATCTTAAGAAATTTGAAACAACATAAAAATTGAAAAAGTTACAAGAAAGTGTATTGTAATTTTTATTAATACAAATAAAGTAATAACATACACGACATACAAAGCGACACAAGACTTCAGGCAAACAACTATGCCCCGAGGTATCCCCTCTATGACACAAAATTGTTTTACGTGCAATGGTGGGCTGCCAAATGCAGAGGTTGCCGATGCACGAGAGCAAATAAATCATCCCTCAATTTCTCAGCTCCAAACTGCCTGCGCAAAACTCCATCTGATCAGGTATCTGACAATCATGGCAACAACGGGGGCATACTAACAATGGAACCTCAACTCTCTATCATACGATCTGCACAAGATCCAGTAGCCATGACAGAGATAAACGTGTGCTCTGTAGAGACTGGCGACCTCCCTGCTCATATAATGGATAACACAAATCAATGGAGCAATATCGATGTATACTTCAAAGAGTGTATATGCATTATGTGAAATAACTTTTAACTACCCAAGTGTAATGCTAGTAGAAAATTTGTGCAAGTCTTGGCGAATCTTTATAGGGAAGCTGCACAAACGGAAGATGATGAAAACAAAGCATTAAAGCTTGCAACAATATTCAGTCAAACAATGTGCCAGGGAATTAGAATCAGGAAAACAAGTGCCCTACGCAAGACACTAGAAAGACGCATTTCGATGTGGGAACGCAAAGAATTGGATAAGCCAATGTCTGAATCAAAAATTCTTCAAAACATCTATAAAAACCGCAAGCTTAAAAGCCAAAACGTTAACTCTTCGGGTTAGTACCGCAACTATATCAGACTAATTGCAAATGGATGTTTCCCCCATGTCATGAGATTGGTATACAATAATGGTTCACAGAACGTAATTCACAAAGTTGACGATGAAATATGCCCCGGAACATCAGTGCAAGATGAACTCATAAGACTCCACCCTGAGTCTAGAGGTATTGAACCATCCTCCGTGATTTCTCAGAAAGTGGTAGGTGCCATGGAATATCATCAAAGTATCTTCCTTGGTATAGACGTACATCAAATACGGGAAATTGCAAAAAAAATTAACGGAAGTAGTGGCCCTTCAGGACTAGACGCCCTAGGCTGGCGAGATATATTGAACGAATATGGACCAGCCTCGATAAGCTTAGCATCAGCGTTGGCTGACTTAACAATACGCATTGCATCGAAGTCTATCGGGACCTCAAACATGGAAGCATTATGTGCAAGTAGATTAATACCACTGGATAAGAACCCTGGTGTTAGGCCAATTAGAGCGGGAGAAGTTAGCAGGCGAATAATTGGCAAAGTTATATTGACGAATATCCATAGGGATATCTCGAAAGTCGCAGGTTGTATACAATTATGCTCGGGACAGAGATGCGGTGCAGAAGCAGCCATTCATTCAATAACTTCTAATTTTGAGTCGTGTGAAAGGAATTGCGTTTTACAAATTGATGCATCAAACGCTTTTAATAATATTAACAGAAGCTTAGCGTTACATATGGAATACATATGCCCTGCGATGAAAACGGCCTTAACAAACTTTTACAGAGAAAACTCAATTTTGGTGAATGAAGAGGAATTCATTGAATCAAGGGAAGGGTTCATTCCAGGCGACCCACTAACAATGTCAGCCTTTGATGCATCGTCCATCCCATTGATCCAAGATCTGCAGAAATAATTTCCAACAGTAACGCATAGATGGTATGCAGATGATGCCAACTGTGTTGGCATAGCATCCGAACTACTTGAAACATGGAAGAATCTGATTATAACAGGTCCTAACTATGGCTTCTACGTCAACGAAACAAAATGCAACTTGCTTGTCCATCCGGAAAATATGGAATATGCGAAGTTGATATTTCATAATAATATCAATATAACATGTGAGGGGATTACCATGCTAGGAGCACCATGCGGCACAAAGGAGTTCACAAAGCGCTTTATCGAATCTAAGTTGAATAAGTTGATCTGGATGATCCAACATTTAGTTAAAATAGCCAACATTGATCCGCAAATAGCATATTTCAGTTACTGCAATGGGTTGCAACATAAGTGGCAATATATCACTCGAGTTTGTCAAATTGATTCAACGTTGTTCCAACCCTTATGGAATAGTATCGCACACTAATTCCTTCCGAAAATAATAATGGGTCGAAATACAAGTGGAGTCTTAACGCAAGTGTTTACGCTGCCAACCAAGAACGGAGGTTTAGCAGTTAAGAACCCACTAGAATACGACCAAGAATATAGACGCTCAAGAGAGATGTGCAAACCACTATTGGAAGCAAAGAACGGTATCGAACTATTTGAAAAACAAATGGAAGTCGCGATTGCAATCCGAGAAGAGAAAAAAATATTCAACACCGAGAAGGAACTGAAACTAATGTTGGAATTGAGCGAAGAACAGAAATCAACAATAATATATAAGGGAAAAAGGTACATCACAATGGCTACAAGCGTATCCGTCTTCATAGTTAAACCGTAGACTGAGTGCATTAAGATTTCACGATGCTCTTTGCGTACGATATGGGTTACAGGCTTAGGGTTGTCCAAATAAATGTGTATGTGGTGGAGACTTTACCACAACACACGCACTCTTATGTAAACATGGAGGTACGAGTATTCTACTACACGACCATATCATAAATGTGCTAGCAAAAGAGCTTGAAAGATCGTGCAGATAAGTCACATTGGAACCGATGTTGCAAGAGGTGATCGAAGCGCACCGATTCGAAATATCGACAGCAAGCAGGGATATAAATGCACGCTCAGATATAACGTGTAGAGGTCTCTTTTGTGGATTGATGGTCCGATCCTTTATGGATATGTGTGTCTACAATCATTTGGCACCATCATATGCTAACCGAAATCCCCTTGAATCACACGCATACCACTCACAGCGGAAACACGCCAAATATCAAGAGCGAATACATGATGTGGATAGAGGGATATTCCTGCCGATGATCTTCTCAATAACTGCAGGAATCGGGAGAGAAGCTTCATAAGTAATCAGCTGGATAGCAGCAAAAGATTCGACGTGAACGGGACGTCAATATTCTGATTGTGTTTCACATGTGCGCAAGATATTCAGCATTACAATCGCTCGAACAGTCTCAATGTGCACTCGAGTAACTCGAATTCCTGCGTCTCAATCGTATCGCAACGACGATACAGAAGAAAAGGCATAAAATAGAGGATCAACAATTACTCATAACTCACATTTATTTAAATACCCCATTTGCGGGAAGCAGTTGACTGTAAATTCTGCAACAAGAAATTATTTAAAAAAAATAAAATAATAACAATAAAGTTTATTGAATAAACTTTGTAATTTTATCATGTTTATGTTGTTTCAATTTTCTGAAGATGATAGTAGTTGCTAGCGAAATATCAAAATAATTTTTGCTGACTTTCAATTATACCTTATCGTTCCTGAATATTTATAACTTGCTATTGTAAATTTTTACGGAAAATTTATTCGGATATTAATGTTATAATTAGAGATGGTAAATTAGCCTAAATATCGATCTATTTAATTTAAATAAATAAAGACTTTCTTAACTACACGAATAAACATGATAACATGCAACAAACAAGAACAGACATAACAATAGAAAGTCAAGTCGAACAGCAGCTCATCAGTCTTCCAACTCTTTTTCTTCTATGACCTCAAGTTCGAGGGATCTGAGCTATCAAGCCAATCCAACACGCTGCCCTCCGACTAAACCACCCAGGATTTTTCACGCCCCGGAGAATCCAATCGAGGCTGATCATGCTAGGTAAACGAGATACGAAGAGCTTGAGAAAACTTAGCATTTGCTCTGGGGGACGTCCTCAAGCAAATAAGACTAATCCCGAGATAGCCCAAGTGCCCCAGAGTCGCACCTGGGTTTTCCTTTTCAAAGACAGA
Organism: Pomphorhynchus laevis; assembly: GCA_012934845.2. Classification (NCBI taxonomy): domain Eukaryota; kingdom Metazoa; phylum Acanthocephala; class Palaeacanthocephala; order Echinorhynchida; family Pomphorhynchidae; genus Pomphorhynchus; species Pomphorhynchus laevis. The sequence continues at coordinate 3,941 of WNNJ02001666.1, read as the reverse complement.
TGCTGGGCCCGTTTCAGAGCCACCTAACTCTCTTTAGATACGTTTAAGTCTATTCAGGTCAGCTTTCGCCGACCAGTTCACCGTAACGGTGAACCCCAGGTATTTTACTCGACTTGTGAAGGTGGGAAGTGGTTCAGAGGCAAATTTGGAGGAGAGTGCAGAGAGTGCTAATCTCTTAAGTTTTTGCTTTGTAGCAGGAGTGTCATAAAAGACGACCACCTGCGATTTAGCGGAGTTTAAAATAAGAGTGGACTGGGCTAGCTGGTCTTTTAATCTTAAGAAGAATCGGCTGATGTCAGAGACTACGTCTTTACACCTGTGTCCAGTGAACAGGATTGTGGGGTCATCAGCGTACATCACAAGACGTTGTTCGCGTTTAAATATTTTGAATAGGTTAATGGAGGCAGCAAGATATAAGATAGGAGAAAGTAGGATTCCTTGAGGTACACTCGTAATAGAGTAGAACTGAATCGCATCATGGTCGTCTTCATGATAAAAACGCTTGGTGTACAGCAGGATCTTTACCCTGTTCACAAATTTTGCAGGCAACTCGAGGGACCTGAGAGAAGAGATCACAAAAGGAATGGAGATGCGGTCAAATGCAGCAGAAAAGTCAAGGAAAACAGCCACAACTAGACGATGGCTAGTATCCCGACAAAACTGCTTTAACTCATCAACTGCTGAATGAACCAAGCGACCTTTGACGAACCAATGAAAATCTGTAGGGATCAAATTACGCCTACTCTAATGGTCGAGGATTTTACGCGCAAGCGCTTTTTCATAGATCGACACGAGGGCATTTTGAATCAAAATGGGTCGCAGATCTTTAGGACATGAGCAAGATTTTTTCTAAAGAATAAAAACACGCTGACTAATATTGATGTATGCTACATCGGATGGGGAGGCTAACAGCATTGTGACGGCCACCTCTCTTCTCTGATCAGCTGTCAAAAGCTGACAGTCTCGAGAAGAAAGTGGAGCGACGGATTTAGAGGTGCCCGGGAGTGGACTTCAGGAGTTAAGGATATCCGTAACAGATAGATCCCTTCTGCTGAAGTTACCCCAAGGCGGGATTGGTTGAGGTGATTTCGTGGCTCCATAGTTGTGTAGGGCTAGTGACTCCTCTAAAACGTTTTCAAGGCATACATTCACTATATAACCCAATGCCCTATCCTTCCAACAAACAAACTTCTCCTTTTTGAAAATCTTTCAAAAAGAAGACTGAGTAGGATTATGGTGAGCAATACTCGTCCTATCCCTACTCAGCTGGAACCTGTATCTAGTGATCCAGTATTCATTCGAGAGGGCTTGTCTGGCGGAAACAGAGAGTTTAGGGAGATTAAGTAATTTCGCTAGGACCTTGAGTTTCGTCGGAGTGGGATTGTATATACGACCTTTATAGGTAGTCGATAGAATCGCGGTAGCTTGCGAAGAGAGATAGGTATTAAATTCGGCCAGACTCATTTCCAATTCTGGAAAAGAGTTGGATAGCCGCCTGAAAGAAGGCCACTGATCGGATCAAAGTAAAACCTCCTTCGAAACAATGAATCTTCCTCAATCCTCCACCGAATTAGGTCATGAGAGGTGTTCAATTGCTAGCGCGACTACTCTGTGCAGAGGGGTTTAAGCAATCACATCGAGTGAATCAGTAAAATGTCAAGGATTGAATTTGTTGATGTGCAATGAAAGGTGGGGGCGGTGGTTTATGAGTAAGATAACAGTTCCTAGCTCTGCGAAGTGTTGCATTAATCCAACGACCAGTTCTGTCGTTGAAGTCCACAAGTAACATGTCATACCCGCTATCAATAATACTATCCAGGAGGTCGCGGTTCTTGTGAATCTCCCCTGGACGGATGTAGACATTGGCTAGACTGAGGCGTTTACCATTCTTACAGAGTGAAACTTCTAAACAAGACATGGATGGACATGAATAGTTTAATTGGAGGGAGAACCTTAATGAGCACTTAACTAAGGTCAAGAGTCCTTGATATAAAGAGGAGTGAGGTGGGGTTATGTACATAGTATCCGAATCCCACTGAAGGACATTCAGTGAAAAAGGCTCACGACTTCTCTGCATTGTGATGGATTAGTTGGATAGAGAAATTGCCTACATTGACAGACTCAGGTGCAGGAAGTGAGTCTCCCCGCCACTGGCTCCATCTTGGATAGGTACTTGCCCCTCCCTGGGCAGCATCTTCATTTCCCCTACGCTGTTTGCCACTCAGCATTTTACCGATCTTGATCGGGGGACAGAATAGGCCGAATTCCCCATCTTCTTTGATTCCGATAATACTATAGAAGCCGGTACGGAGGGATTGGTTCCCACCGCATCCAGGGCCATCAGCATTAGATTCTGTAGCTTTCTCTATAAAACTTCATTTTTCACATCAATCAATTCTAAAATGTCCTCATCTTCCATCCGATGAGAGAATGCTTGTGCAAAGGAGGCGAGAGTCATAGATGTATTCTGAAAACGTTTTCTATAGTCTTTGAAAACTACACATTTCCTGTCCCAGGCAGGATGGCACCACCGTAGTTAGAACTGGACGGGGGGGGTCACACAACGTAATTCGGACATTAAGGCGGGGCAATTAGCGGAACCGCATACCCCACAGGTAGGTGTCCCACTGCAGCTGGAGGACCAATGCCCCCATTTGTGACACCGACTGCAGTGGGGAAAAGTGAATTCATCACTTTCAATTAACTGAAACATGAGGTTGAGACCCATAAACGGGTTGTTATTTGACTTGTCAAGTGTGTCTGCCCTATCTATAGGGGCGGAGCAAAATCCGACGGGGATAGGTACCCCGTCCTTTCCTTTCATAGCCCAATGCGTTCTTTGGCCAGTTTCGAGATTTGATCTCTCCATCGGTATCGAGGTTTACCTTGAGGTCTCTTTCCAGTGAGTCCGGCCTGGAAAACCCTACGAGCAAAGCGATCCCTAGACATCCTCAGAACGTGTCCTCGCTACCTCAACTGACTTCCTTCGATGTGGAGAAGCAGCGACTATACTCCGAGTTTATCCCGGATAATCGAGTTCCTAACCTTATCTCTAAGGCTAAAACCGGCCACAACGCTAATCAACCTCATTTCGGTCGTCTGTATATGAGCGGGGCATCACTCTTCTAAACCAGGCTGGTAAGTTATTTGCTAGGATTCTTGAGTTAAGAATACAGCTTATGTTTTTGTGACAGTTGCAAGACAAACAATGCGTCTTTCAACCAGGTCGTGGAACTACGGATCAACTCTTTACTCTCTCAACTATCTTGGAACGATATTGGGAGTTTAATCAACCGGTCTACATGTGTTTTGTAGATTTGTAGAAGGCGTTCAACCGAGTCCCGCGAGATAGGTTGATAGAGTTACTAAGGGAGTATGTAGTACCACACTATCTTCGGGTAGATGTGGCTTCTCTGTATAAACAAAGTATGAGTTGTGTTCGTGTTCTAGGAAGGAAATCTGAGTCATTTCCAGTAGGCGTTGGGCTTCGTCAAGTTTGTTATTTATATCCACTTTTGTTCCTTGTTTACATGGACAAAATTACGAGACAGACTGCCTTGTTGGATTCTGATATTCAGTTCGGTTTTATCAGGATACCACCCGTGCTTTTCGCACATGATGTTATCCTTAGTTGTCCTTATCATTGCAAATTTGCACTAACGAACTGTTCGAATTGTAGCGAACAGTTCGTTACTGATAATTTGCAATGACAATTATATTTTGAATAAAATTTACAATTAAGGGATTTTTATCAAGTACGCTCTGTATAGGGATTTTAAAAAATTTAGAAAACCTATAATTAAACCGATAATTAAACCTATATAATTATAAAATTATAAAAATAAATAAAAATAATAATGCCAAATCAATAAATCAAAATTTAATAATTAGATAATAAATAATTATAAATAATGATTAATAATAATTATAATTAATAATAA
>WNNJ02001665.1:0-47207 GCA_012934845.2 Pomphorhynchus laevis | reverse complement strand
GTATAAGCTTTCTACCATTCGGCGATTAAAATCTAAATCAGGAGATGCGCTGCCAGCTGCATTTGGCACAACTGATGTGGACAATGCTGTTACACTTTGCTCCAACTCAATTAACCCATTTATGGGTTACTATCTCAGTTGTATTCTTATCGATAAGGAAAATTTCTCATATCCGCATTGCAATTCCTGTCACAAGTGGGGGCACTGGTTCTCCACTTGTAAGCAAGATAAGATTGTGGAATTTGTAAGAGCTCGCTTTGTGTTGCGCTATCTAAAGGGGAGAGGTGCGAGGTTCCCCCAGTATGCAGCAACTGTGGCGGCGACCACCCTGCCTGGTCCCGTCGATGCAGCTTTTTCAGGGACTACAGAAACAAGTTTAAATCCACTAAATCTTCTTCCGGTAAAAGCTATGCAGAAGTTTCCTTGGACTCAAATTCTTCATCCGATCGTATGTCCAATAAGGACATTTTATATCTTCTAGATAACACAAAAAGTATTCTTTCTCAGTTACAACAGCTGCTGGCACCTCTCTTGGGTGCATTTCTCTCGGCCCCGCCAGTTCAACCTGAGAATGCCCTTCTTAAATCTAAGAAAAGGAGCGCTTCATCCCGCTCGGTTCCTCCAAAAGAGGTCGGAAAGCTTCTAAATATGAGTGCCTCAATAAAGGGAGATGATGATATTGCCCAGGGGGCTTCGATCTCTGATGGGGCTAGAGGTGGGAACGGTAAGCTTTCCACACCTAGCTCTATCTAGGTCGGCTGCTCCCGTCCAACTAATCTGCCACAATGGTGAGTAAGCCCGAGCCTTTTTCACTGAACATTCTTCAGTGGAATTCGGGGGTGCTTCTGCCCTTAGGCTTCTATCTGGTAGAGACGCAGATGTTATAGTCCTTCAGGAGACGCGGTCTATACGTCTCCCCCAGGACATTACTCGATTTATCCCTAAGCACATTTATTCACAATATACTCCGTACATAACCCCTCCTCACTCCTCTTCATCTCAATGACTCTTGACCTTAGTTAAATGCTCATTAAGATCCTCCCTCTTATTAAATTACTCGTGTCCAGCTATGTCTTGTCTAGTGGTTTCACTCTGTAAGAACGGTAAACGCCTCAGTCAAGTCAATGTCTACATCCGTCCAGAGGAGATTCACAAGGACCGTGACCTTCTAGATAGTATTATTGACAGCGGCTATGACATGATACTTGGAGACTTCAACGACAGAACTGGTCGTTGGATCAACGCAGCACTTCGCAGAGCTAGGAACGGTTATCTTATTCACAAACCACCTTCCCCTACCTTTCATTGCACATCAACAAATTCAATCCTCGACATTTTACTGCTTCACTCGAGGTGGTTGCTTAAACCCTCTGTACGGAGCAGTCGCGCCAACAACTGTCCACCTCTCATGACCTAATTCGTTGGAGAATTGAGAAGGATACGTTGCTTCGAAGGAGGTTTCACTTTAATCCAATCAGAGTGACCCTCTTTCAGGCGGATATCCGACTTTTTCCTCGAATAGGAAATGAGAGTTTTACCGAATTTAATTCGCAAGCAACCGCGATTCTATCGACTACCTATAAAGGTCGCTTATACAATCCCACTCCGACAAAACTCAAGGTCCTAGCAAAATTGCTCAACCTCCCAAATCTCTCTGCTTCCGCCAGACAGACCCTCCTGAATGAATACTGGAGCACTAGATATAGGTTCCAGGTGGTAGGGATAGGGCGGGTATTGCTCGTCATACCCTTCTCAGTCTTCCTTTTGGAAGATTTTCAAGAATGAGAAGTTTGTTTGCTGGATGGATAGAGCATTGGGTTGGATAGGTAATATAGGCCTTGATAAAATTTTGGAGGAGTCACTAGCACTACACAACTATGGACTCACTTAATCACCTCAACCAATCCCGCCTTGGTGTAACTTCAGGAGTAGGGATCTATCTGTTACGGATATCCTTAACTCATGGGGTCCACTCCCGGGCACTCCAAATCCGTCGCTCACTTTCTTCTCGGGTCTGTCAGCTTTTGACAGCTGATCAGAGAAGAGAGGTGGCCGTCACAATGCTTTTAGCTCCCATCCGATGTAGCAGGCATCAATATTAGTAAGCGTGTTTTTATTCCTAAGAAAAAATCCTGCTCATGCCCTAAAGATCTGCGACCCATTTCGATTCAAAATGCCCTCGTGTCGATTTACGAAAAAGCGCTTGCGCGTAAAATCCGCGACCATTTAAGTAGGCGTAATTTGATCCCTTCAGGTTTTCATGGGTTCGTCAAAGGTCGCTCGGTCCATTCAGCAGTTGGTGAGGTGGAGCAGTTTTGTCGGGATAATAGCCATCGTCTAGTTGTGGCTGTTTTCCTTGACTTTCTGCTGCATTGACCGCATCTCCATTCCTTTTGTGATCTCTTCTCTCAGGTCCCTCGGGCTGCCTGCGAGCATTGTGAACAGGGTGAGATCCTGATGTATACCAAGCGATTTTACTATGAAGACGACCCTGATGCGCGTCAGTTCTACCCTATTACGGGTGTGCCTCAAGGTTCCCCACTTTCTCCTATCTTGTACCTTGCTCCATCCGTTAACCTGTTTAAATCATTTAAACGCGAACAACGTCTAGTGGTGTACGCTGATGACACCACAGCCCTGTTTACTAGACACAGGTGTAAAAACGTAGTCTCTGACATCAGCCGTTTCTTTTTAAGATTAAAAGATCAGTTACCCATATCTAACCTTATTTTGAACTCCGCCAAATCGCAGGCGGTTGTTTTTCATGCCACCCCTGCTACAAAGCAAAAACTTAAGAGATTAGCACTCTCTGCGCTCTCCTCCATATTTGCCTCTGAACCACTCCCCACCTTCACAAGTCGAGTAAAATACCTGGGGTTCACCGTTACGGTTAACTGGTCGGCGAAAGCTGACCTGAATACACTTAAACGTATTATGAAGAAAGCTAGGTGGGCCCTGAAACGGGCTCAACATCTGTCGTTGAATGGGAAAACCCAGGTGTGCCTCTGGGGCACCTGGGCTATCTCGGGATTAGTCTTCTTTTCGAGAGGACGTCCCCCAGAGCAAAGGCTAAGGTTTCTTAAGCTCCTCGTCTCTCGTTTACCCAGCATAGTCCGCGCCGATTGGATTCTTCGGGGGGTGAAAGACCCCGGGTGGTTCAGTCGGAAGGCGGCGTGTTGGATCGGTTGGGGGCTCAGATCCCCGTGGATTTGAGGCCATAAAAGTTGGGAAGGCGCTGAAGATTGGTGAATGAATTTTTTGTTTGTAACTGTCTACTGATCTGAATGTTTTGACTTTTGCATGTATTCATTTATTTTTGGTGATATAACAAATTCTTTATTTATTTATTTACAAAAATCGAAACTTGATGCAAGCAAATATAGAAAAATCTAAGGTTAGTGATTTTGTTTATGCTCTCAACTTCAACCAGGCTGAGTTTGCTTCAATTAAGAAGCTCGAGAACCCGATTCTAATTAATTTAACTTCGCCAACTGCCTGTGAAGAAATGCTTGAAACGTTATCTGAGAATTTTGTTTCTAAATACTAAAACAGAGTCATTTTAAACTTTGTCAATATGTTCACCGACACCTACAGCCTATCTTTTGTCTCGCCTGATCTCACATACGAGTATTTGATTTATTTTAACGAAAACTCCACGGACAGTGGAATCCAGATGATATAACTTTACCTGTGAAGACGTGTAATCTATCAAATATTCAATTCATAACGGGGAAAGGAGGTTACCCCCTTTCCCATGGCCTTCGCTAATACTCCTTGAATAGTGCGGAGTATTTGTAACCATCGGCTTGCAAACCAAGACATAGGTTAACCTTGGCACTATCGGCTTGCAACCCATTTATGAGTTGCAATCTAAAATTTAAGCATATTTCCTCCAACAACCTTACATATCCCTATTGCAATAACTGTCGCACTTTGGATCATTAAGGTTCCAACTGTAATATTCCCCAATAATGCGAAATATGTGGATCCTGGGAGCCATATCATAACACAGATAAATGCAGAAGCACACCGGCTTGCCGTAACTGTGATATGAATAACCCATCATCGTCTCAGATGTCAGATTGTAAGGTAATCAAAATTAATACTTTCTGTCTATATGAATAAAATACTTAAAGTAATTAAAGCACACTTTAAAAAATATTGCAAGGTAATCGAAATTAATACTGGTATAAAACACTATTTCAGTATTAATTCTATAAAAGAATTTTTAGAACAGACAAAAGGAATAAATTTTCAAAATATAAATACATACGATTTTAGTACGCTTTACACTATAACTTGTTAGTCTAGATTACGTTTCTGATACAACTTCTGTTATTTATTAGTCAATTCATAAAATTGACTTTTATTTTAAATTTCAATTTTTTATTTTAACTTGATTTCAGTATTGATGAACCTCATCAGCTACTGATATAATACCTACGTTTCAGTCATTTTAATGTTGGCTTACGATCACTCGACTCGTCTGCATTTATTGGCAATGATTTCAAATTAAATCTGCATTGGTAGCGAATATATCTGTATATATATTATATATATTCACATGTATTTATAATATATATAATATAAATATATATTCGCTACCAATGCAGATTTAATTTGAAATCATTGCCAATAAAAGCAGACGAGTCGAGTGATTGTAAGCCAACATTAAAATGACTGAAACGTGAAACGTAGGTATTATATCAGTATATATAGTAAATATACTATATGTACTATCTATCTAGTATATATATTCTCTCGATTATAAATAATCAGTTAACTGAGAGTACATATTTCGTACTACAAATAAAAATATTGAAATGAAAAAAAAATATATATTCATGTTATATAACCTATTAGTTAACTGAGCATATAAAAATAAGGAATTTACATGAAATATGGGACAAAAAATAAGTATTATTATATATTGATATTATTAAAATAAATTACGTAAATTAAATTTTTAATTTTCATTTAAAAAAAATGAAAATTTTTTATAATTTTTTTTATTATAAACGGGTTATCGATGATTTATTAGTAATTTAACTTATTCAAAGAAATGTTCACAGCACACTGTTACTATATAAAGCCACTATTTTTATAAGTATGTTGACTTAAAATTATACATCCTTTATTTCAACAGTTATGCAAAGTAATCTAATTTTAATAGTAAAACCATTTTTAACTAAATATATATCAAAAATAGTTTAAAATATAAAATGCCATTTCAAATTTAATATAAAGTATAATTAACTGTTAGTCATTATACATATCATTCAAAGAATATTCAGTATGGCGACCTTTATATATCAAATAAATTTCAAAACAGGGTCTGTAACTTTTCTAATTAGTCGTGTAATTTATACGCGATTAATAGCAATACGAAATTCGGTAGAGGTTATATATCATCCAGTTTGTTTATAATATGTTACGATTATTCGTAATAATAAGAGGCATCACGATAAACCATCTGATATATTAAATAATCCGACATATATGGTTGATTCTTACGACGATAATTCATACGGTAATATCTATGCAGAATCGCACCAAGTTTCATATTCGGAAATATGATGGTAATAGTTGGCAATACGAACACGTCTTACCGATCACACCCCCATTTGCACTCGAAATGCGTAATGATAACAATTTAGGAAAACTTAAAATTAAGAACTACTTGAATATTACGATATCCTGATCATCTTTAAAAGTGTACTTTTCCTAAATTTGCTGGCACATAATTAATTACCATATAATTACCATAAAAAGTTACATATTTACTATTGGGTATTTAAGGTATTGTAAGTCTTGACATTAGAATTATAAGTATTGATGAATTATCTAATGTAAAACCATTTTTATTAGGGTATAAATCTCATTTGAAGTGCATAAACTTTCATAACATATGCTTCTCATTAAATACGGCTCCTCGTATAGAATTGAACTGAGGTAAATATAAGCATTTACACATTTCATAACGGCAACATAATTTAGTAAATTGTCATCGAGTAAACTGCTGAATGAATTTCTTTATAATATTTATTTCAAACCTTAACGGTTTTGTCAATTATATAAAATTAATTATAATATTAATTTATATTAATTAATTAATTAATTTATTTATATTTATTTATATTAATATTATATTAATTTTTTCATGCCTGTTGTTTCCTAATAATATTTAATAAAGAGATTAAATATATTATATATAATATATAATTCTATATATTATATATAATATAATGGGACTTTACTATAACTTTATAATATAACGGGACTTTCGTCTGAAGGTTCCGTTAAGGGTTCAAAAAGTTTAGTTACCCTAATTCACGAATCAATATTTAATTATTTTATTTTTGATCAACAATTATTCATTCCAAAAGACGATGGAGCCTACCCTCGCGAACACATTCATTTGTCATATGAAAAATAAGATTACGGCAACGAATTCGGGCAAGATAAATCCAAAGCCGGCAAATTTCGTGACTTTCTCTAACAGTAAACATGCGGTCATTCAATTTTTTGTTTAGAAAGAAAATTATGACGAAACACTTAATTTCCTGGAATAAAACTAAAATATAAACTAAGATAGAGATAACTTTGTATAGTAAGCGAAAGCACATATTTCTTCTCAAAATGTTATCGTATTAAAAAATGTTCTTGAAAGGATACTATCTATCAAACACTGGATAAATTAATTAATAGAACATTAAGTAACTAAAAGCAATATCGAGGAATATGCAAATCTTTTCCTTGTTAATCTTTATTTTTAAATGAGCTTCGACGTCAACTCGTCAATCTTATATGTAAAGCGACATTTTAATGGTAAAGCCAATATCGCCTATAATAATTTTACTTTTTTAGATGTTTTTACTTTTTTAGATGTTTTTTCTTATGCTCTCACTTAAACGGAATGTAGTTCTCGAATTCAAATGTGCCATCATTAAAAGAATTATTACATTAGAATATCATTTCAATTGATGGAATGGAGAATTGCCGAACACCTAAAGGTTAGTACACATGCACGATTAAAACTCAAAATATGCCCGATTCCGAAATTTACAAGCACGAGGCAATACTTGTAATGAAATCGGAGCAAGTAACTTCCACTTTTATGCGAAAATCAAGTTGGAATTGTGTAATGTTGAGTCAACAATATGCATAAAAACTCGATACCCTAACCTCAAGAAATTCGTGATATTTGAAATAAACTAAATAAATATAACTTTTTTAATTTGTTTTCCAATTTTTTCATCTTTGACTAATTTGACTGATTGTCCTGATGATTATGAAACGACGAAAAATAAGTTATTGACTCTTTATATTCATCGCTAAGCTAAAGATTTTAATAGCACACTACATTATATCAATCGGTACTTATATCAACATATTGTTTGTTATATTACGTGATCATACCATTACCTGGTGCTTTTTACTGTACGCCGTTTTGGTATGTTTGTCATTCTTACATAACGTGCTGTATGATTTTAGTGCAGCAGCTATTCTTAACTGCAAAAAATAGTACAGTCCGCAAAAACAACATATATTTATCTGTTAACAAAAGCATTTGTTGCGTGTTCATACGAAATTGTATTCTTATAAATAATAATTCGGTGAGTACACAGACCTATCGTGTTGTCAATGCTCACGGTCGTTGGGCAAAACACGTTTTATAAGCACTTGCCCAATGATTATAATTGCATGATTATTTAAGCCATAAAATGTCTAAATTAAAAGCTCTTTTGTTAATAATTGTGTCAAATACTTTTATATTTTAATTTCAAACAGTGATGTGTGTTATTTGACTGTATATAAAGTTATTTGACTGTATATAATATGCTTGATAATATTTTTAATAAATTATATTATTTGTAATACTGAAATATAAAATGTGTTATAATATTAAATATTATGGCTATTTTGTACATGAGGATATAATTTGTATAACAGATATTTTGTTTTTTAAATACAAATAAAAGAGTCTAAATTAAATTTTTTTGTTTTGTAAATGGATATATTTTTTATATAATTTGTTGTAATAGTTATTGTCTATTCGTATAAACTTTAATATAAAAATATTATGGGCTAGGGCTAACGACAATTATTTAACATTGAAGCAATTTAGTATTAAATCAGTAAAAATGACAAATCAGTATACAGCTAATTAAAACAAACTATAAAACTAACCCAGTTTTTTAATATTAACATTAATATCAATCTTAATATTAATATTTTTTAGTTTTCAAATTAATCGATATCAGGAAAGTAATTAAATAGCATGAATCATCATGCGGAAACAAGTTTGGATAAATAAAGATTGGATTAAAACTCCCCGAGAACTAGATATTTTCTTAAAAACGAAGACATTGTACCTATTATTTTCAATAATTGCAACAATTCTTTTCCACAATAGATAAAATTTTGTAGGAATTTGTTTTTAATAGTTAAAATAAATTATAAACACGTATTAACGCTCTTTTGTGTTCGAAATAGCATCTAAGTTTCAATGTGCTCACATTTTATTAGATATATTAGATATACTTAAAACTAAAATGGAAATTTTTCGATCATTAATATCTTTAAAATATAAATTTAAAAGATATATGATTTTATATTACTAGATATGATTTTATATATTTTATATACTTTATATACTTTATATTACTATATATAGTTTAAAGATATTACCTATTGTAATCTTATCATGTTCAAAAATACCTTGAAATGTGTCTTGAAACCTATTCTTTTATTGTAAATAAAAGACCTTTCAATAATGACCTAAATAAATAATGACCTAAATTAATAATGACCGTTCATTAGTAACATATTTATTCTAAAATTTATCATTAACAAAATAAATTATATAAATAAATATTATTTTTAGACAATTACATATCTAAATTTACATTTAATCGCCTCTAAAAATCCTTTAAAATAATTTTCTATCAATGCAAATTATTTTACAGTGAACTGCATGCATTGAAACTGCACACTTCATTTATATACCCGACTGTACTTCATCTCTGAATTACTACGGAAGAATTCAAACAATTACTTGACCTATTTTTAAATTGAAGTCATTGAAAAATTTCAAAATAATTAATTATAACTTCAGATAGACTATAAAATTATTCTGTTAAATGAAGTTTTAACAGAAATGTTAATGAGGTTTTAAGTTGGAAAGAACGAGCATATCTTTTTTTAATAATTATATAAAAGCCATTAGAAAAATAAGATTTTTGGATTAAAACGCTTTATTCCATGTACCCATTAGGATTGAATGACGTGGTACAAGGAATTATCAGAAGTAGTATAATACATAATAAACAACTATATTATAATAATCCGGTTAAACGCAAGCCAAAAAGCGATAAAAGGAAAAAGAAAAATAAATTTTAAAATATTAAAAAGATATGTATGTAAATGAACAATTAGAAATATTGAAACAACTTTTAAGAGATAATAAGCTGAAATATCTTTATGTAAATATAAGAAGTTTTTCTAAAGATATCATTTGTTCATCAAATCAAAGTTTAATTAACGAGTATGATAGGCTAATTGTATAATAGACAGTTATTGTAATATAAAATACTATAATCGTACAATAAATGTTAATAATAACAATAGAAAATATACATTAACCATAAACTTTATTAATAAATGTATAGATAACATAAATATAGCCGAGCTTTCAAATAATTCTAAAAGTAAAGAAATAATAGGGTCAGATTTAAGTAAATATATTCCTAAAATAAGGTATGAACTCCTACCACCATTAGGACGAAAAATTTGTAATTATAATAAAGAATTAAAATCAATATGTAACGATGATATTAGAAACATAATGGAAACAGAATGCAATTGTAAAAGTCTTAGTTTTGATAAAATAAATGAACACATATGTACCCATAATCTAGAATTAATTGAAAATTGTAAATTAAGAAAGCTACTATCAAAAGGGTATAAATATAGATTAAGTAATAACAACGACAAAAATAAAATTTACAATTCGTTATATAATAACTTAAGCTATTAATAGTGAAAGCTCGAATATATCTAAGATAAAAATTTGGAAAGATTATATATTTGATAAAATTAAAAATAAAATGAAAATAACAAACAATTATAAAAGGAAAGAAAAATTAATAAAGATATGTATACATAACTTACTAAATAATAGGATAACTATATAATAACAACTATTGATAAAGCTAGTAATAATTGTCTTCATATGCAAAAAGCTTTATTATGATATACTAATGAAATAGGTTAATTTCAATGATTTAAATGTAAATCCAACATATGAACGTAGTGAGTTGAGTTTTGAAACAATCATTACAAGTCACTGTTTGATAATGGATAAAAAGGGTATAAAGGTTGAATTAGATAATAAAACTATACCTATATTATATTGGAATCCAAAATTACATAAAAATCCAATAAAACCTAGGTTCATATGTAGTGCGTTTAAATGTACATTAAAACCACTTTCTGTCTATATGAATAAAATACTTGAAGTAATTAAAGCACACTTTAAAAAATATTGCAAGGTAATCGAAATTAATACTAGTATAAAACACTATTTCAGTATTAATTCTACAAAAGAATTTTTAGAACACACAAAAGGAATAAATTTTCAAAATATAAATACGTACGATTTTAGTACGCTTTATACAAATCTAGATTTAGTAGATATTAAAGAAGCGTTAGTAAAATTAATTAATCTTATATTTGGAAAAAGATATACATATATATGTTATAATAATTATAACGCATATCTAACAAAAATTAAACCATCAAGTAAATATAAATATATGGATAAAATTGAATTAATAGAATCCTTAAATATTTTAATAAATTAAAATTATTTAAAAGTATTTAATGTATAGTGCTCTTACATATACATTATTTATATAATGTTTATAGAGGAACTTTATATATATTCATATAAAGTATATTCTTATCGATTTGTGATTTTTTTAATATTATGTAATATATATATATAAGATACAGTATATCCTTTATATATTAATATATACGTTCCTTTATATACATTTATTTATATAATGTATTTAAAGATACATTAAAAGATGTATTTTTCCTTCGATTTTAATGAATCAAAGAGATATACTTGAATTTGACTCACAGAATTTGTCTTAATTAAATTAATTTGATTTAATTAATTTGTGAATCAGAATATCACAGAATTTGACTTAATTAAAATATCGCCATTTAAATTAAAATATACAGTAAATGACTTGAGTTCGTGTAATATTATTTGTAAAGATTTACTAATGCATATGTTGAATGAATTAAAACAATAATTTCAATATTTTAACGTTTTTGTGTTTGTTATTGTATACACAATTTTAATATTTATCAAATAATATTGATGTATTTTTGTTATTCCATTTTATCATCTTAGAAGATAGCAATGCGTAAAATTACAAAAAAATATCTGCAGGTAATATTTCGCAAAGTATTTGAGTGTAACATGACAAAAATGGTGGTGGCATAGCTCGATCAGAACTTGATTACCGTGAGCTAACAGACGACATCGTACAAACAGCAATAACTTAAAAAATTTAAATGCAGAATAAATTTATAACAATGCTGTATTAATTATACACTAATATTATAAAAATAATAAATATTTATTAATGTTAAAATGAATTAATTTTAGACAATTCATTTTTAATAAAATCAAAATAAATTATTTTTTAGTCATTTGGGAGGTCTACTGAGAGAATAATTTGAAAGCACGATACTCTGCATGGTAAACTAAGCCCATGCCAATTCAGGACCACTCATGTTTAAAATATTCAGATAGATAATCCTCTCGGCTTTTAACTGGGATTAAAAGGTTGTAAATATATTTTTCCAATGAATCTCCTTGCCTGCCAAATAAAATGCATGCCGTATTCGTGTAAAGTAGCTATAAATGCTATATTGAAAAGAAGTAAACTCTCGAAACTAATCTAGTCTGTCTTGGCATAGACATCAACAACTGTGACAACAATTTCAACAACTCCGACAAATCTAACAATTTTAACAAATTTGTCAACTCCAACAACTTTCTGGTAATTGATAAATCAGGTAGCTTTGGCAATTTGACATCTTTAACAGTCTCCACAAATTTGACAACTTACAACAAAGTGCAACAAAAAGACGTCACTTTTGTCCAACAAACGTTATTATTTTTAAGACTATGGCTTGGTCCCATGTTAATCGTGTTTGCTTATTTCACAATTGTGAGAGAGTTTTTAAGTCTCTGCATTAATAATCTTAAATTATTAGTAAGATAATTTAATAATTTTATATCAAAGTAATAATCTAATATATCATCGAGAATGTAGCAAAATCACCTTTATTTTTATATGATAGTATTATAAATAATACTATCAGATAACAATTCAAAATCCCAAATTTAAATTTTACCCTGAAACCAACCACATAAATTTCTCACAAGACCAGCCAAATATCTCCCAAAATATCCATTTTGTTATATTTTAGAATATATTATTAATAATAGGCAGTTTGGAAAAATCAAAAGTCTGTACAGTTCTGCACCTAAATCTAAGCAAATTTTCAAGTAAATCAGATTTTTCAATTGCATAGATAGCCAACTTGACTTAATTTTAGTCCAAAATACCAAATGTTTGAATAAAAACGTTTTTAAATAACTTTTTTAAAAAGTTATTTAAAGTATAATAAAATTGATCTAAACCAAATAAATAAACCTTCGTTTCTAATCAATTTATAATGAACTACACGATAACTACAAATAGCTGTTCAGAGAGTTCAACCGCAAAACATCATCAATTCAATCACACACATTTCTACAATTGTATCCATAGCGTAATCAATTTTATAATTAATATGCTTTGAAATATTATACTTTGAAACGATATAAATATCCTGTAAAACTTGTGCATATTTAGTAAGCGTAGATACTAAATCAAATGTACAAGCAAATCATAAATTCAATAAGAAATTTAGCGTTGGGCTTTTTAAAAGAACAGTGCAGTGTGGTAAATGTGAAATGCCATCCGAATTTCTATGTCGGTCGTTAAATTATACTTCACGATGTAATAAAACAAATTAACAGCTGTTTTAATGCATTCGCCAAATTATTCTCTTTAGGCCATTATCATTTGGCAAGTCGATCACGAGTTTCGTCAATGTCACTGTAACCAAATAATGTACAATTTGTTTCAATGAGGCTAAAGAATTTGCGATGAAATGGAAATGCGTAATCTCTCAACTTCAACAATGCAATTAAATATAAGTTAGAAGAACAGTTATAAAGTCCCGTAACACCATCATGTGAATGCATATATTTTCTAATGCATATGATAATAAATAGAAAAGTAAAAGATTGGCACATCACATAATTGTTAAATTTCCTTAGTTGTTATCAAAATTATCAAAAATATGACATCAATATCCTGGAAATCTCTCCTATTAGTGACTGGTAATCCCTCCTATTGGTATTTAACAATCCCTCCTATTAGCGGTAATCCGTCCTATTGGTATTTAACAATCCCTCCTATTAGCGGTAATCCGTCCTATTGGTATTTGGCATTCCTTGCTATTACTCGCTGACAATCTCTTCTATTGGTATTTGGCAATCCCTCCTATTAGTGGCTAGTAATCCGTCCTATTGGCATTTGGCATTCCTTGCTATTAGTCGCTGACAATCTCTTCTATTGGTATTTGGCAATCCCTCCTATTAGTGGCTGGTAATCCGTCCCATTGATATTTGGCATTCCATCCTATTAGTGGCTGGTAATCCCTTCTACTAGTAATTGGCAATCCCTGCTATTGGTAATCGTATGCCCAGTCTATACTATCCAAACCAGTCACTTACACCGCAATAACGGTATAATCCCATGGATTCCGAAAATGGCAGTATCTTTGTATGTTAATGTATTTAGGTATATTGCATTTATCTTACAGGAATTGTATTACTTCATATTTACACAAAAATTTTCATTTAGAATTTAAAATTTACTACTTAATAATATGGGATTGATTTGAAATTAAATTTTGTTTACTCTTATATTTAAAATATAAAAGATTAGCATGAAAATCAGCATATTTAATTAAAATTGATTTCTTAATAATATTTCAGCCGATCTGATGTAAATTCGCATAATGTAGCACAAGATTCTTAATCATGAAGATGACAACCGAATAAAAGAACGATAATTTAAGTTCATTGTCAATCTAAAACATTCCCAATGTAGTCCGTGCCGAATAGAAAAAACGAAAACATGTAATGTTGTTACTGATTTTAACTCACAATGATTGTATTTCATTGTCATTTATCCCCGTTTTATACTCCTGAATAAATAATAATAAAGCATTTCGACATTACAAAAGTAAATGTTTCACAAGGTATCACATTTATTGTATTGTAGCTTCTAAAGTAATACACTGCAATGTGTATTATCAAAAATGTTAGTTTATCTTAACCTGAAACAAATTGTACTCCCATTTTCGCGAAAAAGGTGTAGTGACATTTATTAATAATTTATCGCAATATATTTAAAACAAATAGAACAGATGCAAAACCGAAAGCGTGTGACAAAATAGCAAATATGTTAATACGACGTTAGACATTATTTGATCACTCTATTTTTGCGAAAGCTGAAAGCATTTATGTTGCTTGCAATGAAAATTGGTTAGCTCCAGTAGTCATACGTTCAATATCATACATTCAATATTTATGGATAGGAAAGAAGTTTACAGCTTTGTGAGGCTTATAAAATAAGTTCTACATGTTGTCGACAAATACTAAAGGCTAATAACGTCATTAGAGGTTCAGACTAAAATCGTTGGTCATAACTGTATAGCTTATAGTATAATTTAGTGAATAATGGCATGGTATATATTCACAGATACCTACAGATACCTACATATATTTTCTTAAGAAAATTTATAAGTGTTCTAGCTAATTACAACCCTGAAGATGACGTGCTGTAGTGCCGTCGAAATATTGGATTTTTCTAATCAAAAAAATATTCATGTTTCCTCGCCTTCTTGTAATAATTCGGATTGGAAACGAATTTTCTCAAATATTTATGATCAACAATAGCTGGTCTTCGTCGTCGTTACTGAGCAATTACAGAAGTGATACTTCCGCATTTAGGATAAAAACAATCAAATTGTTATTCTTAACACTTAGAAATTGAAAAATTGTTGTTTTTCTAGTCTTATGCATTAACAAAGACAATTACAACAAAAATGAAACTACACACATTTCAACATCGAGTATTTTGAGAATGAAATGTAGATTGGAAAATGTTACATACCGTTGTTCGCTTTTATCAAACAATATATTTTCACTATTTAAATATCAATATTTGTTACAACTGAAAAAAGAAGACAAAAATTGTAAATTACGAATATATTTCATTTTGCTAATGAATCACAGTTTTTAGGTGTGTTGCGTTTCTACTAGAGCAGAAACGCCATTTCGCAAATACATATCAGTATAATTATATCAAAATATAAGTAGTCGGGATAATTATATATGTAGTATTTACATCCTGTAAAGCAATGGCGCAATAGCACTTTTCAGGATAAAAGTCAATCAATTAGGTTGTTGTTCTACTAGCTCATAGAGTATGCTGATATCAAGTGATTTAGTAATAACCTTGTGATATAAAACTGTTGTTTTTTATTAGACAAAGAGCAAAACTAATAATTAAACGACAAATGCTGAAATGTAAATGTGATGGTTATTGAAAATTACTAATAACGAGGAAAATAAGAATGATAACATCAATGCATGAAATATTTTACAGCTTGCAAGAACTGCAACAATGAAATTGGACATACAAGAAATATCAAAGGATCTATACAACGTGTAGAACAGAGTAACGTGTGCGAATGGAATTAAATGTTAGCATTAAATGCATTATAAATATTGATATTACTGAAATAATAAGATAGCAAACTGGGTATCGTATATATTATCGTATATCGAGAGAACGTAGAAAACTTTATTGAAAACTGTATTCTTAGAAAAATATTATTTAAAAATCAAATCAGATAGCGTAAATGAAGATAATAATTTGTACAATTTATTATTTTTAATTATTTTGATTGAAAACTTAATTATTTATAATTATGTTAAAATTATAATTAAATGTTTAAATCTTTTAAATTAATCAATTACATTTAACTTAAAATGTAAAGACTTAAGTTATTTTGTACGTTCACTTATTTGAAATTTTTTTAATCATTTGAATTATTTTTGTTTAAAACAAAAGTAATTAAAATTTAATTATTAATTTAAAACTCAAAATTATTATTAACCGATTAATAGATAATTGTGGCTAAGAAAACTAGGCGGAAGCCATAAAGTCTCAGAGAACTGAAACTACACCTAATAAATAATAGGAATCAACTAATAAATAATAGGAATCAACATACAGATGAACCCCTAAATGATGTGTTTGTGTTTACGTTTGATTACACAAATTTGTTTCGAATAAGTTGTCTAGACTTTATATAACCTTTCTACATGCAAATAATAATTCCATAATCTTTTCGAAACTTTTAAACTACAGAACTTAATCTGACAGGATTATTGCTTATACTATTACTGCTCGCATACCTTCTATAGAACACATTAATTGTGTAATTTGGTATATAAGCCAAATATAAACCAGCATTTCAGCGACAAGGAATCAGCAGAAGCAGTAAAAGGACCAAAACACGAAATGAGGCGTGGGCTCACTGCTGATGAGGTCCACTCACGCTGATTGTAGTGTACAGTGATGCTGATAGGGTTGAAAGAACCACACGAGGATAATATCAAACCGACCATTGAACTTTTAAACTATACAATTTAATTTGATAGGATTATTGTTTATACTATATTGATGACATTTTATCATAATGGTTTGCAGTAAATGCATGTTTGCTTTGTCTTTTAATAGTACATAACGTATTTGGTTATAAAGTATATAAAGTATTATAAAGTATATAAAGTATACCAATACTTTTTAATTTTTGATGGTGATTCATAAAAAATTGACATAATCGTAATTATGTCATTGACATAATCGTTCATCAGTAATAAACATAAATGTGTAAATGTCTTGACAGAAAATCATTAAACGAAAATATTTTAAAGCTGGAATGGTATTTAATTCAAATGTGAATTTCTTCTGTCAAACAGGAATGTAACATTAATATCATTTTATCTATAACGTTCAAATGTTATTAATTTTCAAGGTTGTTAAAAGTCAAATTATAAGCTTTATTTGTATGAAATTTTAATTTCATTCTCAGGATGAACTTTTTGATTCCAGAAATTATCAATAAGGATTCTTTCTGTAGTTTATTTTTAAACAACAGAGAATTTTATCGTCATCTACGGAAGAAATTAGTTGTACTGCCAGTTTTTAATTATTGATTTAGAGAGCTATCTTGTCGGTCATAAAATATATTTCTTCGTGGTTCTTACAATCAACTTAAACAAGAATAATATTTTATTGAGTTATTTGGCTTTTTTAAATAAAAATTTTAAGTTCAATTCGGCAGTTTATTTCTGCTAATAGGTGTCTCTAATTGTCATTAGTTTGTAAATAAAGCGAATATACATTAATTTGTTCAATTTTGATCCAATATTTCGGTGGCGCTTGAGTACATCATTATTAAGGATTATTCAATTGTAAAGTTGTATATCTCAAAATTATAAAATAAATAATAATGTATATTCGCCTCATTTACAATCTAGTTTATTTATATTCGGAAGTTTTGTACCTAGGAAAGGATAGGCACTTGCATATTTATAAATTCTTCAGTCAAAAGCAAATTCATTTACAAAACAAATTCATCTAAATTTTAAGGCGTTTTTATTTTCAGCTGGTGTAATTGAAGGTATATTTCTCTAAAAATCATTATACTATTAATTACAAACTCCTAATATGAAATGAATTACGCGGCATAATGATAACTTCTAAAATTCACCAAAATAAAATATAAAAAGTGTGACTTTGTATTGTAATTACCATGCGATTTTTTGTATTTCACACATTAAAAAGTGTGTGAATGATTTACGTCGTGGTGTTAAATACATTTAATTCAAGATTGGAATTTGTCAAAGCATATTTTTACAAAAAGGATTAGAGATCAATCCGTATTGAATACATCTAATACTCATTTTACACTAAACTATTCACGAAAGCTAAAATTACTATAAAAAGTCTTATTATCCAATTTAAAAAATCTGTTTTTCTCATTATAATATTAAATCATACTGCTGCTCTAAGTTTAAAAAACTCGTTTAGAATTATCTTTGCTTATGATAGTGATCTTAGATTGACGGGTCAATGATAAGATCAGGCTCCATTTTGGAAAGTATGTGTTTTCTGTAGATACTGTTTATTAGCGTTGATAAAATTTTATTAACGTTGTATCAGTTGAAATGTTATTAATAAAAAATTATTAACGCCGCCCCCATTTAATCAATTTGTGGTAGCTAAAATGAACTTGTATGCAAAATATGGATATCACTAGAATATTGCTATCGATACCTAATCCATACAATACCTAAATATTAGAAATACAGCATCGACATGTATTTTGCCTCTTTGCTATGTTGAGTGGAGAAATAGGGACCAACATCTGATAACAAAGCCGGTTATTCTAATGACATCTAATTTTAATTCTGATACATCAGATGTTATATATTAATCGGTGCATACAAATTGAGGGTTAAAAGTTCTTACCAATTAAAAATTTGAATTTTGAAAAATCTTAAGATTAAAATATTTTTTAATATTATATATAGTTCAAAGTATATATAAACATGTGATTCATTAAAAGAGAGTTTTACATAGACACCTGTTGTTAATCCATTCATAAAAATGCTGGGTTATAAATATTTTTAAAGATAAAAATATTTATATTTTAAAATTTATGTACAAATATTTAGCTTCAGTTAAGTGATCCATATATCGTTCATTCGTTTCAGTATATCATTCCTACATAGAACAATCAATCTATCGTTCATAATCTATTATTCATTTTTATGTCAATCGATCGTTCTTTCATAGCATAATAAAGTAACACCTTACATTTCCCGAATACAAAACTTCTCAGCAGAAATAAACTTCCGATTTGAAGTGACAGCATAAGTATATAATCATTAGAGCTAAAATGTATGCAATATTTAGGAATTACGGTTTAAGCAATTAGTAAACTCTAAGTTGTAGCAGATATGTTGGAATTGCCGCATGTCAGCTGTGATAACATAGCGTTTAGTACAGAATAAAAAGGTTACCTTCACTTAGCTGTAATTCACTATGAAGTGATTACTTGCATACGTTTAAACCTTTTTGTAGATTGAGTGTGAATCAGGTGATCTGATAATTTGCAGTGAACAATTTGACATACTCATTTTATGAAAATTGTCGGTTGTGTTAATATAATATAAATTTAGCTATTTTGCTAAACTGTTGTGTGATATTTTATTAACGCAAAAACAATAATTTACAGTTTGCTATTTATTTAAGTTGAATCAGAATAAGACATCTGAAATATTGATTTCGTTATAAATTTAAATATCAATCGCAAAAAAATGAAAATTTCTACTTTCTATTTTGTGCCCTAACAGGAGAGATTGTCAAGAAAAATCAGAGACAATAAAACTCAAATTAAAATGTATAAATTACATGTTATTATTAAATTACATTATATAACTGAAATATGTGACAATTACATTTAATCTAAGGCTAAATGCAGATAGGCTGTTTCACGGGGCAGATGGAGATAGGTAATTTTTAGATACATACCGGTACGTTATGAAGTATCAACATCATTTTGCATTTTAAAAAAGAAACATCGATATCGTGTAAAAGGAAACAAACGGGTGTCATTACTTTCGTAGACTCATAATCATGTAACATGTTTGTCTTTCTTCTGAATGCTGATTTATAATCTGTAATGTCTATAAAAGAAATTTTACTAACGATTTAACACAGACAATTGCATGTTTCAATTTCGGTAGGCTTTTACTGCTAAGTAAGTCTCTATAACAAATATCTAGTTTCTAATCTTAGTTGACTGGCTTTATTATACATTTTTGATCGATTGTTAACAAGGTAACAGTAATATATGTTAAAATACTACTATTGATTTAAAATATACAGATGTTTGAACATATCTAACGATGTTAAGTCTCTTAATTAAACAGATAATTTAAATTTTCTAGCGATGCTCATCTTATAAAATATACAGATGGTTGAAAATCTATAACAATGTGCGTCTAAAACGTATATTCGGCGGTGCATTTATTATATGAATTCAATTGTGGTCGAAACAAGTTGATAGAACATTGAAATCACTATCTTTATCTTCAGTACACCGAGGGCGTTTTATATTCTGGAATTAAATGTAGACTTAACGTCTGGAAATTATATTTCGTAAAGAGAGCGGTACACATATGTTAAAATGTCTATAACGCACTTCTAATAAATATTCAACCATCAAGTAAATATAAATATATGGATGAAAATATTAAACATTTATATTTTCATAAAATAATAACTTATAACGATTTTGCCTTTTGATCACCGTCCAAAAATCTAATTTGGAAAATTTTACATGGAAGACTCCCACGAATCATCCTAAAAACGGGACATAACTACCTCAGCTGACTTCCTTCAACGTGGAGAAGCAGCGACTTTACTCCAAGATTCTCGTGGATGACGGAGCTTTGAACTTTATCTCCAAGGTTGACTCAAACCACATTACGAAGGAACCTCATTTCGGTTGCCTGCACTCGAAATATTTTAACTTTTTGGTTATAACCCAAAGTTCATTCTCATAAGTGAGTTAAGAAGACTGAGTCGTCATAGATAAGAATACTGAGCAATAATTTGAAAGATTTGCCTGAGTACCTAGCTCTCTCCTTACCACAACTGACTTACGCGAAGAACCAATTACTGCGTTAGCTGCACAGGGCCGTCTCTCAATCTCCCTATTTTTCCGATCATCACTCGAGAACAAAAACTATTCCACGTCAGGTAAATCTTTATCACAAATTCGTGCCGACGATATTATCTTGTTCCAAGCAGAGCAAATTGAGACAGTTTTAGATTTACAAATCCTCATACCGGTCACTTGACAATTCGCCCTACGTATATTTAATTTATCTACGTATATTTAATTATTTATTAATTAAATATACTAAATATTTAATATTAATATTTTAATAAATAATATTTTTTAAACCTATAAATCAACAAATCACATCGGGTAAATGAATCTACGTATATTTAATTATTTATTAATTACAAATAATGATAAATAAAAATTATTATAAACATTTATATTTTCATAAAAATAATAAATTTATCAAAATAGTAATTTAAAATAAAGTATGACATTATATGATATGCATTAGTAGCTGTTGAAACATTAAAATAAATAAAAATTATATATTTTAATAAATAATTATTATTTACTAAATAACTGTAGAGTTAACGTCTGGAAATCATACTACAGTAGACGACGCCAACGCAACGATAAAATGCACTGTCCGTCTGCTCGTACTGGTGAAATGCAATTTGAGATTCTAAGTATTTGTCGATTAAGAAATTCCTTAAAGGCTTTGTTTTTATGTAATTTTATTTTCAAAGTAAGTATGGCAACTTTCAAATAAACTTAGAATTTCGTCATGGTGTTTTTTGCCGACTCTTCTGACGTAATTGCATTGGCATAATACTGAAACGGTGTGGTTTACCCAAATATCTTTATCAAGATAATATCTTAGTTTTTCACAGACGACTTTAGTCAGTTGGCTTCAAAATGTTAGTGACTAACAACGGTTGTAGATGGACTACCACGAGTTAGTGCTTAAGGGTAGCATTTACTGGTAATTTTAAAAGCTATGCGGATATCGATATACTATATACATAGCGAATAATGTCCGTGGTGGTTCAGACACAACATATTTCAAAGTATCATTATCAAAATTAAATTACAGGTAGATAAACTTGGTTTTTTGTGACTAAAGGTATCAAACACCTAGAGTAGCCTTGTACGTGAATTGCATTTACGGCTTGACAACCGGAACTGTGAATGGCACATAATATAAAAACATTTAATTTTATATTTCCAATTTAATATAATATTTCTATGCTTATATGTAATTACATTGTATATGTAATTACATATATTAATTTATTTAATTTATACTATCATTATCTTTAATCCAATGAGCGCATTTTAGATACTGGAATTAAGTGTAGAATTTATGTCTGGAAATCATATTACAGTAGACGAAGACAACGCAATGATAAGATACAGCAACTGACAGCTAGAACTGGTGAAACGCAATTTATATTTAAATCCATGTGTAATATACATATATTCAATACTTTATATTGTTATATTTCAAATACTAACCTTTGAATAATAAATTTTAACATAAAATTCCGAATTTATTCTTGATATAAAAATACTCACATTATATTAATCTATATATTTGTAGTTGTCTACAAATAATCACCGGTTATCGTGTATTATACTCAATAATTATCTTGTAACTTTTTATAAGGTATATATTCTTGTTATAGTGAAAATATTTAGCAAATTTAATCGCAGCAGATTCTGAGGCCTATTATTGATGGGTAATACAACTTAAAAATACTTGGCAACCGTAAAAAGGCGCTTTCTATATATATTTAAAATAAAAGCCTGAAAATTTCAAATTAATAGCTCTTTTTATTAATAATAAAAAGAGCTATTTTTGGTAATAAAATTAGCGGAATTGAGTCTAAGGACAACTCTTTATTTAGACAAGTATTGTTGTTCAAGTCAACGACTCTTGTATATCTATAAGTAATTGCTACGAGGGATCATTCAGCTTCTTTTGTTAAATGACGTGTTGGCTTCTTAGTAATGATTGATTGTAATAATTACATATTGAATAAGTTAATAATTATCATATCAATAAAATATCGTATGTCCTTTTAAGTTCTAACAAAATTAAAAACTGTAAAAATCTTACAATAACGGTACATTGGTGGAATGAATTCTTATGAAATATCCTTACTAAGCATGATTTGGAATATCACTACTGGCGTGTGCTTTTAGTTTATCAACACTGTAAAACATCACCGTATATTTAATTATCTAAACCAAGCAACTGATTGCTTGTTCGTATGTTGAGTTAGTACATTGTGAATGTGTGATTGTAAAGTAACGCAAATAACGTTCATTGCAAAAAATATACTAATCTAGAAATTCTGTTTGCGATAAAATTAATTTTAAGAGATCTTAGCATTAACACATCATGTCATCATGGATATGGCATTAGCAGCTGCTAAAATACTGTAAAAGCAAATTTTGTCACGAGAAATGATTAAAATATATTTTCTTGGTTCTTTAAGATAAGAAAAGGCAAATACTGCCAATAACCCATTCTATTTTTATTACTACTTTAAAATATTATCACCTTGTTATTATCCTTTCAGGGTAATATCACCATATGTCTGATTGTTGAATAAATTGATTTTAACGACAAGTCGATTCCTATCAATTAAAAGGACAAGTTGATACTGGAAATAAAATGATTTTTATCTTAGGCTATCAGCAGATACAATGGATTTGTATAATTGTTTGTTTCTTTTGATTACCTTTTTATTTTATATGTTTTATAAGCCTGCATTAATCCTCAATCTAAAAGTGACCGAATCAATCAATAAATCACAAATTTATTGATTTATTTACAAATTTTTATAGTCACAATAAAAGATTTTATGAAATATAAATTGATGAATAAAATAACTAAATCGTGATCATATAAACAATACAAGTTTCACTAAATCTAAAATATATTCTACAATTGCGTAATTCTTCCGTTTTGATTTTTAGCAGGTACGATTTGTGGATGCGTTTTGAAAGGTATCACTATAAATTTTAAATTAAAAATACATTTGCTTTATTCTACAGTGTACAGGTAAATCTAATTGATACCTTATTAATTACGTAAATGTTTAACTATTAACTTAAAGTGGAAGTAAATTACAGTAACAAATGTTTAATATTTGAGTGACACGATATTTTTCATTTCATCTAAGCCAGGGATGGGCAAGCTTGATCATTGGAGGGGCATATTTTCATCTTGTTCTGACATTAAGGGCATAACTAATTTTGTGATCAAGCAAAAACAGTTTTATAAACAATAGAATTAATGGAAATATTTATTTTGAAATTGAACAATGATGCCATCTTCATAAACATTTACATTACTCAAGGTCAATCTCATCAAATGACAAACTGGTTGATCTTTATATATCAGCTCTAAATTCTAGCGAAGAGCATGATGAAAATGTTAAGCGAGCCGTATCCGGCCTGCGTAAACCATAAAACATGGTTGCCCATGTTTTATAGAGAGTACCTATATAATATATGGTATAGATTATTAAATATGCATTACAAAAAAGGCATTTGGTTTGACATACTTGAACAACTAGGTCATCAATATTAGCATTTATATGACTCAAGGCCAATAACGGACTATCCTTTTAGCGAAGGACCGGATGAATATTCTTGGCGTAACGAATTTGTTTATAGCACAATTTGTTGATTTTAAATTGATTGTTTAACGTGCATAAATTTAAATTCTAAGCCGATATATATTAGAGTTTCTTAACATCGGAATAGAAAAGCTCTTTTCTTGAATTGAGTGTTCCTTATCTGAAAACGTTAGTTTTTCTAAACACTTTTTCTTAAAATGAGTAATTTTAATTTATTATTTAATTATTTATTTTTAATTATTAAATTTTTATTTAACATTATTTTTAATTTATAATTTTTATAAATAACGTAGATTTAGTCAGTTAATCTGATTTATTAGATCAGCAATTAGTTATTTATTAGTCAATTCATAGAAAATAAATTTTTATTTTAAATTTCAATTTTAATTTT
This sequence comes from Pomphorhynchus laevis, assembly GCA_012934845.2. Lineage (NCBI taxonomy): Eukaryota > Metazoa > Acanthocephala > Palaeacanthocephala > Echinorhynchida > Pomphorhynchidae > Pomphorhynchus > Pomphorhynchus laevis. The sequence goes on along the minus strand of WNNJ02001665.1, from coordinate 22,247 downwards.
GAAATTTCAATTTTGTACAAACTGTCCCATATCCTGGGAAATGACGACTCAGTTAGCTGATATAATTATTTTTAAAATTTTATTTATTAACTTTTTATTCTCAGTTAGCTTATGTGATTTCTTACATCATCTATCAGTTATTTATTAATCATGAATTCAAGGAGAGTGAGACCATTCCGCGTGAATTTATCGTAAAACATATAGCCAGATGCGAAAGAATGACCAATGCCGTTTCGTCATCACAATGACTCATCAGTGCCAGATCTCTCTCACTACTGGATGCAGAGGAGGACTGCATCCAGATTTAAATTTCAAATTTTTTGAATTTTATTATTTAATTATTTATTTTTAATTATCATAATAAACGATAATTTTACTTGTGATACTGTTAGGTATTTTAAATACTTTGCATATCATTGAGCATTTTAGCACACAAATATCATTTTACTGATCAGTAAAAGTTAAATATTAAGATCGTGATTTTTGACACATGCTACAGATCAAGCCTTCACGACAAGTAAAGACATTCGGTTGTTTTCCTATTTGCACAAGTTTTTTTCATTTCTAATCACTATACAATCAGGTTTTGGGTCCTTATTTCTTATTAAAGAGAAAAAACTCGTTTACACATGAATTTATGTTATTGGCCTGAAAGGTGGTACCTAATTCAAATAGTACCTAATTTAAATAAATATTTATAAATATTGATAAATATAAAAATATAAAAATATTATTAACCGAATTGAAAACTTATTTCATGTATATTTTATATTCGAAATTCAGACTTATTTTTATATTGAAATTTTCTTAATATTGTCAAAAATCTTTAAATTAAAAAATTTAAATTCTATTTACAATAATTTGTAAGCTAAAAAAATCTTAATTGTCAATTTTCTTAATAAATTCGTTGAAAATAGCAATAAACACTGAAAATCTTTCTTCATAAATTTTAATTATTTATTTTACATCAAAATTTATTCAATTTTGTATATTGAAAGCGTAGATGCATAAGTTCGTTATAATAAAAAAGGAAATGAAACAATTAAAGAGAAGTAATGTTTAGAATAAATTCATCTTGCTGCAATTGTGATTTATGTGATGTCAGTTGTATACAGTATCTAGATGCGTAGAGACACAACACTATAAGAGAATGTACCGAAATATATAAATGTTATCTCTTTTAATATTTTTAAAGATATATTTTAAAGTGATATTACGCGTCATATATTACGTATAATAAAATATATTATTAAAGTATTAAAAAATGACATGTAAATATTATCAAATAATATTAATAATATTATAATAATATCATATAATATTAATAATTTATATTAATATTTATAATATTATTATAATAATATATCTAATAATATCAACAAATTACAACGTACAAATTCAAATAGTACCTAATTTAAATAACCAAATTAAAAAAATGAATTTCAAGATTGAAACGATACTGATTAGTTGCTAATCTATATTTATCACAATTCATTTGCTGAATAAAATCCCAAATAAAGAACTTGTAATAAATATATTATACCTTCAGATAACAATGTCTTACAATATTTTAAAGTACTACTTCAAACTATTGTGATAAACACAGTAAAATAGCTTTTTTTCAAATAACCGTTCCTACCCTGCTTTCGAGTACCAGACGTCAGTTGAGTTTTCAAATTCAATCTATGCAATACCCACAGATCCGTCCAATAAAGCCAGCACGACAAAATGATAAATGCTTGCTTTAACATACACCATTTTGAGGTAGGGTGGCCGTGACATTAGTAAACACAAAATTGTTTTCTATCAGATCGAATCAAAACAAATCTATTCTAAAACTATAGATGTGTTCTAAGAAAAATCAACAGGGAAATATTTTTCGTATATATAAATATTAGAGCCGAATTATACAATTATATTTACAATCGTATTGTAATAAAAGTTTACTATTCCATTGAAACATGACATACTGATACTTAAATGTTTTATGATTTGCGTTTGTCTTTCTTCATATTTCCTTAAAATTTTTCGTTGTACCGCACATTTAATAATTTGCAAAATAATTGATAAAAATTATTCGTGATTATAATTTTTTAGAAAGAAATGTATTATTACAAAAAAAACTAATAGATTGTTAAGTTTGCGTCCATTATGTCATTCTTTCAGAAATATTCACAAAAGTGGATCCGGCAGATCGAAGAATATTGAAAGCTAATCGTGTCATTAAAAATCCGAACATTATCTAAGGTCTTCAATGAAAGTATTGTAGGGTCGTTGAGCTTTCAATGCCTGTAATTTCGCTATTCGCCTAGAACTAAATTATAGTTAAACTCTCTTTCAATTTATGAGAATCGCGTATAGTGTGTCCTGCATGCGACTTTAATTTAGCAAACTCATGTATAACTCACAATTTATATCGTTGTATGGTCGTCGAGGGATCTCACTATTCCACCATCTACTTGCACTTGAAATGTTTATTAGTTTTAGGCTCTACCAAAGTCAAAATTAATAATTAAAACTCCATCAAACGTATACTATTAGCTATAAAGGTTTTCTATAATGATACGGATAAATCGTTAATTGCAAATATTAAAGAATGTGATTTATTAGGAAAGCTAGTAGTGTGCATAGAATAAATGACTAATCATATGCTCATTTGAATTTAAATTAATCATACCATAACCAACATTCGTGCTGGAGAATATAACATCTTATTGAATATAATTTTTATAGGTTTTCATAATTACATGAATGTATACTCTTGAAAAAAGTTGAACTATAAAATTCAAGTTGCAAAAATCAAGTTTGTGTATATCTTACATACACATTTTTCGGCTACGTTCTATGTCGTAGACACACTACAGTTTTATATCCTTAGAAACACAATGTTGTATGACATGATTTTTGAATATAATAAGCTTTGAGTTTTAATGGTTGGCCAAATAACGATGACCTACCTGTGATGCGAATCGAGAGTAATTAAAAGTAATTCGAAAAGTATGGCTATATCTTCAAAATCAAGAACTGAACTATCTTGAAATGACGGCGTTTCATTACGTTTTAGTTATTTCTCCTTATAAAATCCTCACTATAATAATTCAGAACTTATGTACATGAGTATGAGGTCCGCGTGATAAAATCGAATGATAAACAAAATTCATCTTTGGTTTCATAAATTTAATAAAATTATTTAAAGAATAAATACTTGTCTGGTATCATGCAGCTCACTTTATAATAACAATTTAGCTCCAACTTTTATCTATACATGTATGCACTTTTATCTATCTATGTATGCACTGAAAAATACTTCTTTATAAATGCAGGGAATAATGCAAATTGCCTTATATATCACAAGATGTATCGAATATAAAAGAATTCAATGATAATACGCATTTTATTTCTAATCATACAGAATATGCTAATAATATTTCCTCAAAAACAAAAGACTACTTAGCAATACAAGGGATTTGGCAAACATGCCGTCAGTTTTCTTAAACTTAAGTCAAGTTCAGCAACTATACGCAATTCTTTTATCGACGAGATTTCCAAAGAGTTGTGACTTCAGATTATCAATCATAGATTTGACAATTGTTTAATTGAGTATATCGACGTGAAGAAATCAATGATATATTTATAACTCTATTCAAAGATTTGCGAAAAATATATTCAAAAGCAACTTTTAGATAAAGAAACTTTAATTAAAGCTGGCAATTGAAAGCATAATTGAAAAGAAATACAAACTATTTCATATGGCAATTTATACAAGAATGTATTACAAAAGACGGTGTTGTTAGTTATATTTATTTTAAACATTTAAGAATTTGAGTTTATCATGGTGAGCAGTACTCTCTAAAGAATAAAGATTACCGATAAATATTTACATACATAGCTAATGCTCATGTAATATTCAGCAGCTCATAATTGAACTATTAATAAAAAGAGACAGAAGATCAATGTTGGAAAATTGCTTTCAATGGAATTCATTATAGATTAAAAAAATGCGCATTTGATATTTTTGAAAAATTAATATATGCCTCACAAAATATAATTTACAGTGAATAGAATGGCCTCTGTCACAAACTAAAGTTGCCGAAATTAATCCAGATCACCAAGCAATACCGTCACAATTGATATATATATATATATATATATATATATATATATATATATATATATATATATATATATATATTATATATATATATATATATATATATATATATATATATATATATATATATATATATATATATATATATATTGTATACTGTGGTACATTTTAATATGATATCAACAAAAAGTTTATACTGAATTGCGACATGAAATTATCATTCATAGATGTCTTAATTGCTTAATTAAATTATATAGACGTAAAGAATCCAACTGCAAATATTTTCTATTGAGAAGAAAGTTACAAACAAATAATCGCGAAAAAGTATTATATTTCATTATTGAATTACAAAATTTATTTAAATTAAAACTCTAACAGGTAAAGTATCACATATGATCATTTGAGTGCGTAGTTAAGATTAAATCAGCTGCAAAAATAATACCCGAATACCAAAAAACGAGGGGTATATGAAATTTACATTTCATTATAAATTACAAAATTTATTTAAATTAAAATTCTAACAGGTAAATTATCACATATGATCATTTGAGTGCGTAGTTAAGAATGTAAACTTAACAATAATTAATGTTAGAATGTGGACTGATAAAGTCATTAAAATATAAAAATATAAAAGCCTTGAAGTTTTTAAAGCAGCAAATATAATACTTTATTGAGAGCTCTTAACAAAAAGCACTAGAGATTTTCGCAGCAGTCGCTAAGTAGCAACGAGAAATTATTGTATTTAGTTACTACTCCTGAATGCATGTTATCCAAAAATATTTATTAATTAAGTATGACATCATAATATTACATTTTAAACAATATTATAAACTACATAGTTGTATATGTGATGCATTGGTTGATAACATTAAGGTTGGTGTCCTTAGACATCATGTTGAATCTAAAATGACAATTATACACGCTGAAAATTGAATGCAAATCTTGTTTGTTAAAAGAATTGCACACAAATACTAATTTTTAAAATAAAATTCAATGCCATACAAAAATGCTTTGATTTTTAAAGAATTATTAGAGATGGATCAAAAAATGGAAAATTTTTATTTGATATTTCGCTAACTCTGTTAGCATCTTCAGAAAATTACAATTATCATTGTAATTTTCAATTAAAAATGGAAATTACATTTGATTTTCAATGAAAGATGAAAATTACTTCAGATGCTACCAGAGGTTAGCGACATATCAAAAAAATCCAATTTCGTTTTGATCCAGATCCAATAATTTTCTATCAATAAGGGAATATTATAAACTATTTACAATTGCTTTGATTTTTATTTAATTTTTAAAACTTGATATTGTAAATAGCTTAAAATATAAATAAACTTCCAGATAACAACGGAAAATTATAAAGTGACATAATTTTGATATCTTTTTAACTATTTAACTAATATCTTTTATTATAAAATGTTTAAATTCTTTCAAAATTATAAACATTCTATTGTTTAATCATTATATATATGCTTTGATTATTATTAGATATTTTAAACGTTACAAGAACTACGTGGAATTTAAAAATAAAACAATTTTGATATGATTTTAACTTTTTAATAATATTCGTTATTATAAAAATGCTTAGATTGTTTAAAATATATATAAATGTAAAACATGTAAGCCAGGCGCGAATGACGAATTCCGTTTCGTCATCACAATGACTCATCAGTGCCAGATCCCTCCCACTACTGGATGCAGAGGAGGACTGGCAGACGGCAATCAATGAATGAATCAATGTGAATGATGTACTAGAAAATTTTCTAGTAACATCATAGAGTACTAAATCAGCACTACTGCTTCACCAAATAGGATCATTAGCAAAAGCACTAGTAAATGCCAGCGCAGGTCTCTTTAATATCGGCTAACTTTTATTTAATAAGAATGAGACCATTCCGCGTGAAATTCTTGTAAAACATGTAAGCCAGACACGAAAGAATGACGAATGCCATTTCGTCATCACAATGACTCATCAGTGCCAGATCCCTCCCACTACTGGATGCAGAGGAGGACTGGCAAGGGAGGACAGGCACTGATGAGTCATTGTGATGACGAAACGGCATTCGTATTGACGAAAATTGAAGAAATATCCCGTTGTGGCTTACCAGAACCAGACAAATAACATACAGTGCAATCATCAAATCACCATGACAGAACAGTCTGCGAATAAGCGATGCTGCCCTTGTAATGGTCAAACAGCTGTTTGTAAGGGCTGAGGTGCGTTCGAAATAATATGCAATGCATTAATTGTTGTGCACAACGATGCTCAAATCGAGAACGATTGATTCCATCCAATCAATATAACGACAAACATACAGCAAAATTCTTAACACAATATTCGAACAACGATAAACTGGGAATGACAGTAAACGCCGTGGAGACTATCTCCATAGAAATGAAGTGTACTACGGATAATTGCAACGTGTATTCAACGGTAATCTTTCCGAGAAGGCTTTCTAGAGATTTACTGGCCCAAGATTACCTCTGTGGATTTTGTGCAGCCAAAGCAATCAACGAAACCCGAAAAGCGATATTTTATTAGAGGACATAAGATAGTGGTTTCCTCAAGTAGAGAAGCTCACGCAGTAAATGTGAGCTTACCAGTACTCGGCGAAGTTTCGTCTACAGGCAACAACAATCTTTCTAACCCAGCCAATATATGACCAACGATTGAAAATGATTTAAATGTAAATCCTCCAGCAAAACTTCAAGTAAATCATCCGGGGTATCCTCTAATTGATTCTACTCCACTGCTCCCCAAATCTTCCTGGAAATTAGCCGTTTTAAATATCCGCTCTCTTAGCAACAAGGTTGATTCAGTATATGATCTTTTCCTTCATAAATCTTTGGATGTTTTGTGTTTAACCGAATCTTGGCACGTTGATCAGAATGATTACTCTCTTAAACGCCTCCACTCTTTAAATCTCTATGTGGTCGATAAGGCTCGTCAACGACCTATTAGTTCAAATCGATCAATTAACCACGGTGGTCTTATAGCTTTCTCTCACCATTGGTCGCCATTGCAATCATTACCGTTGCCATTTGTTCCTCTCACTTTTGAACTAAATAAGGATTTAAAAGATGTCAAACGCTTTAAGCGAAAATATAATTCTAAGCCAAGCCAACTGTGTGGCGAGGCATAATTTGTTAAATATATAGAGAGAGATTTAAACGCGATATTCGTCAGTGAGACAATACGCTCTCGATCTGTCAATCTATACACGCGACAACATTTTTTCACGCACTATAATTAAAATTGTAAAGCTAACAACGGAGAAGTTATTCAAATAAAACAGTAATAAAACACTAAACTGTAATTACTTAATAATGCGAGGTCTTGAATGTACATGTTATTTGGCAATGTTGTTGCTAACGTGTTTGTTATTTAAGCATGTAAGCCTTTTTATTGACCAATCTAAGCTATTAAGTGTAACTTTTCTCAGGTGTTATTTTCTGGTGAAATAATCACAAATGGAGAATATTTGAAAGCGTTCAAAGGACTTCATCGCACAGACTTTAGAGCATTGCTTAAGCCTTTACTAATTGAACGGAGTGTTGGAACAGAAGGGCACACAATGGCAAGAAACGTAAGTATTCGATTTAAATAATATCTCTTTTATATCATATTTAATCCCTCTGTGGTCGATAAGGCTCGTCAACGACATATCAGTTCAAATCGATCAATTAACTACGGTGGTCTTATAGCTTTCTCTCACCATTATTCTCCATTGCAATCATTACCGTTGCCATTTGTTCCTCTCACTTTGGAACTCTTTGGGTTCCGTGTAAAAGCCGGCTCGTTGTTTCTCAATATCTACTTATTCTATCGACCTGGATCATGTCATCTGTCTGACTCTTTTTTCTGAGAACTGTCAAACTTCCTTTCTTTCATCTTCCTCTCCGGTTTACCTTGCGTTGTACTAGGTGATATAAATGTTCGCTTAGACCGTTCTTGTAATTTCAATATCCTAAAGACGATTTCTAAATTTAACGATCATGATTTTCAAATCATGTATCCCCATTGTTCTTCTGCTACCCATATTCTTGGCGGTACCCTCGATATTGTTGCCCTACATTCGCGTCTTGCCTTGTCTTCTTCATTGTGCATATCTGATCCTGCTCTATCCGACCACTTCCTTGTTACATGTTCTCTCTTTGTTAAAAATCAATGTTCCTGCGAAAATTATCTCGTGTCGTTCTTGGAAATTCCTCGACTTTTCCCTTCTTCGCTCTCATATTAACCGCTCTCCGTTAATGTATCCTTCTTCTATCTACCAATCCCCTAATTACTTATGTACCCTCTTTCAGAACTTATCATCGTTATCTCAGACTATCTTCAGAACTTGATTCATCCTTTTATCGTAACCAATTCTTTGCTCTTCGTCGTTCGCATAGGCAACTTCTGCGTTCTAAGGCACAGTTTTTGGCGAAGCAAACTGGCTTCCGCTAATGACTCTTGAACTAAATGGAAAACTCTTAATTTTCTACTTTCTCGTTCCTCTGTCACCTCCACTCTTGATCCTTCTCAATTCTCCGATTACCTAATTTCAAAAACTGTTTCTCTAATCGATTCGATCATGGTCCTTCCACAAGCTTATTGTATCTCGTCTGTTCGTATTCCTGAGCACTTTTATCTACTTGCGGTATCTGAAGATGAGGTATCTTGCCTTCTTATTTCATTAACTTGTAAGTCCTCTCCTGCCGATCCCATCCCTACTCGAATTCTCAAATTGTTGTCAACAGACTTCACACCTTTCCTTACCAGCCTCTTTAACTCGTCAATCGTAAATGGAATATTTCCTGTTCTTTGGAAAACGTCCATTGTTCGTCCCCTACTTAAAAAGCCCTCTCTTGACCCCTCTCTTCCTTCATCTTATCGCCCAATATCAATTCTACCAACCTTATCTAAAATTCTTGAACACCTTGTCTTAGATCAGATAAACAAGTATCTCTCTTCATCGCAGCTCTACCCTTCTTTTCAATCTGCTTTCCGCTCCAATCATTCCACCGAACTAGCATGTCATAAAGTATTTTCTGATCTGCTCTCCGCTCGTGACAAAGGACTGGGTAGTGTGGTAATACCGCTCGATCTTTCATCTGCATTCGACATTGTCGATAACGAAATCCTTCTTTTTCGTCTTCGCTATCACTATGGTTTCTCTTCGTCCACCTTGGCTTGGTTCTCTTCGTATCTCTCCGATCGATCATTTTCCGTCCATTCTAATTCAATTTGTTCTCCTCTATCTTCTCTATTGTGGTGTACCTCAAGGTTCTGTACTTGGCCCTATTCTATTTACGCTTCTTCTTGGAGATTTATCTTGTATAACTAGTAAATTCTGCTTCAGGGTAATGCAGTACGCTGATGATATACTTCTTTATTCTCATTCGTCTCTTCATTCCCTAAGCCAACTTTTCGTATCCGCATCTAATTGTCTTCGTGCTCTATCAAAACATCTAATTTCTTAGCGCATGTCTCTAAATCCTACAAAATCTAAAGTGTTATGGATTTTTCCGTCCACTGTTTCTGTTTTTTTCCTCCATCTCTGTATCTTCAGACTACAATTAAACCTGCTGTAGATAAACTAGTATTTCTAGGTATTCACTTCGACAATAACCTGCATCTCGATCCCTTCATTCGTGATAAAACTAGGTCTTCAAATATTCTTCTCCGTGATATTCGTCTCGTCAGAAACTCTCTAGATTTTAGTTCTTGTAAATCTCTCATCTCCTCCCTTCTTTTCCCACGTATTGATTACTGTCTTAGCCTTCTCGTCTTCTCTTCAAAGTCATCCCTCAAACCTCTTCAACACCTCATTAACACTGCGGTGCGCATCCTTTTTCGACTTCGTAAATTCGATCATATCTCTTCCTATTTATCAAAACTTGGATGACTAAATATTGAACATAGCGTTCGTTTTCGTCTGCTTTGCCTGACTTATCGCCTTCTGCATTGTAATTCTCCTCCTTATCGTTATCTGCCAACTCTAAGTGAATCTCGCTATAATTCTACTCACCTACGTTCATGTAATTCTCTTCTGCTACACGTTCCCATTATCTCAACCAACTTCGGCCGTCGATCCCTACATATCGCTGCTAATCTTCTTTGGAATTCCTTACCTAATCATCTGCGATCACCATCCTCACTCCGATTTTTCAAAAAGAAGCTAAAATCAATGCTAATAAACGATTTACTTTTTTTATCTGTTTCGCTTTTGTGGGCTTGTAAGCACACAGTCTGTGTGCATTTGCCACATTAAAAAACTTTCAAACTAAAACTTATAAGACTATTTAAACTAAATATTTTATAACGCTATAAATTTATATATAGTCCCATATAACACCTGATAAAAAAAAGGAAAAATTTTAAATAAATTTTTAAAGTGGAATTAAAATTTATCAATTTATTAAAAATGCTTAGATTATTATAAGCCTATTAAAACTATTAATTGTAAAAAGCTTAAATTATACTTCCAGAAAACAACAAAGAAATAAGAATTTGAATAATTTTGATGTTTTTTAATTTTTAAATAATATTTTTTATTATAAAAATCTTTGTATTATGTAAATATATAAAATTGCTATTCTTAAAAGCATTATAAAAATGCTTAGATGATAACAAGATTAATCAAACGAGATATTGTATAAAGTTTCGAATGTATATATAGTTTTTGATATCAAAATAGAATTGAGAAATATAACAATTTTGATGTTGTTTAACTTTTTAAAATGTTTTTTGTTATAAAAATCTTTATATTATATGAAAAATATAAAATTGCTATTCTTAAAAGCATAATAAAAATGCTTAGATGATACCTAGATTATTCAAACGAGATATTATATAAAGTTTGGAATGCATATATTGTTTTTGAAATCAAAATAGAATTTAGAAATATAACAATTTTGATGTTTTTAAACTTATTAATTAGTTTTTTATTATAAAAGTCTTTTTATTATATGAAAAAAATAAAATTGCTATCCTAAAGAGCATAATAAAAATGCGTAGATGATAACTAGATTATTTAAAGGAGATAATATATAAAGTTTTAAATGTATATATAGTATTTGATATCAAAAAAGAATTAAGAAATATAACAATTTTGATGTTTTTCGACTATTTAAACAGTTTTTTATTATAAAAATCTTTATATTATATAAAATATATAAAATTGCTATCCTTAAAAGCATTATGAAAATGCTTAGATGATAACTAGATTATTCAAACGAGATATTATATAAAGTTTTGAATGTATATATAGTTTTTGATATCAAAATAGAATTTAGAAATATAACAATTTTGATGTTGTTGTACTTTTTAAAATGTTTTTTATTAAAAAGTCTTTATATTATATATAAAATATAAAATTGCTATTCTTAAAAGCATAATAAAAATGCTTAGATGATAACTAGATTATTCAAACGAGATATTATATAAAGTTTATAAAGTATATATAGTTTTTGATATCGAAATAGAATTGAGAAATATAACAAATTAAATCAGCTCACTGAGTCTACGTATTGTTATATAATTAAAAAATAAACAAAACATAAAAATGTTATATCAAAATTTAATAATTAAATAATAAAATTAATAATTGTTTTTATATTTTCTATAATTTAAATCAAGTTAAAATAAAAAATAAAGAATAAAATTTAAAATAAACGTCATTTTTATGAATTAACTAATAAATAACAGACGTTGTATCAGAATAAGAATTAGAGGTCATCAGGAGGAACTGCTATGCTATCAGGTTTCTGCCCCTAACTCCTTTACCCAACATAGCAGCGGGGCCAAATACATGCTAATGATGTATTTCCTCTGAAATAACTATCTAGTATCTTATTCTAATGCAAAGTATATTATTTATTATCCATCCATAAAAATTTGCCACTTAAGAGTTTAAATTTATTCTTTATATTATTGTGTTGATTTATATATTTTACTATTTTCTGCTTGATGTTATTTTTATAGTAACCTAGTTTAAAATATGTATCTATTAAATTATTTAAATGATTTTGAAGAAAGCCAATATCATTACATATTGTTGCAATTCTTAAAATTTCATTATTTAATGTATTATATTTTATATTATATGGTATGCATGAATGCTCATGCAAAAATATGTTTCTTGTAAATTTAAATATGTCATCTTTACGATATAAATTAATAGTAGTTTTAGTTAATGTTAATTTAATGTTCATATCTAGATATACACCTTCTTTATCATTAATATTGGTTTTGTTAAGAATAAGGCTTTCTGGATAAATGTGCTCACTAATTGAATAAAAATTATTAGAATTAAATAAACATATATCATCAATGTATCAAAACATATATTTCATAAATTTATATTGTTTAGATTTAGTTTTTAGACAGTTATGAACAAATTCATATTCTATAATGCTTAAAAACAAGTCAGCTATAATTGGGCTACTATTACCACCCATTGGAACACCTTTTACTTGTCTAAATATAGATGTCCCTACTTTTAAATAATTTTGATTTATCAAAATATTTAAGGATTCTATTAATTCAATTTTATCCATATATTTATATTTATTTGATGGTTTAATTTTTGTTAGATCGGCGTTATAATTATTATAACATATATATGTATATCTTTTTCCGAATATAAGGTTAATTAATTTTACTAACGCTTCTTTAATATCTACTAAATCTAGATTTGTATAAAGCGTACTAAAATCGTATGTATTTATATTTTGAAAATTTATTCCTTCTGTCTGTTCTAAAAATTCTTTTGTAGAATTAATACTGAAATAGTGTTTTATAGCAGTATTAATTTCGATTACCTTGCAATATTTTTTAAAATGTGCTTTAATTACTTTAAGTATTTTATTCATATAGACAGAAAGTGGTTTTAATGTACATTTAAACGCACAACATATGAACCTAGGTTTTATTAGATTTTTATGTAATTTTGGATTCCAATATAATATAGGTATAGTTTTATTATCTAATTCAACCTTTATACCCTTTTTATCCATTATAGAACAGTGACTTGTAATAATTGTTTCTAAACTCAACTCACTACGTTCATATGTTGGATTTACATTTAAATCATTAGAATTAACCTCTTTCATTAGTATATCATAATAAAGCTTTTTGCATATGAAGACAAAGTTATTACTAGCTTTATCAATAGTTGTTATTATATAGTTATTTTTAAATTCAGTAAGTTCTTTATACATATCTTTATTAATTTTATCTTTCCTTTTATAATTGTTTGTTATTTTCATTTTATTTTTAATTTTATCAAATATATAATCTTTCCAAATTTTTATCTTAGATATATTCGAGCTTTCACTATTAATCAGCTTACTAAAGTAATCATTTAAGTTATTATATAACGAACTGTAAATTTTATTTTTGTCGTTGTTGTTATTTAATCTATATTTATACCCTTTTGATAGCAGCTTTCTTAATTCACAATTTTCAATTAATTCTAGATTATGGGTACATATATGTTCATTTATTTTATCAAAACTAAGACTTTTACAATTGCATTCTGTTTCCATTATGTTTCTAATATTATCGTTACATATTGATTTTAATTCTTTATTATAATTACAAATTTTTCGTCCTAATGGTGGTAGGAGTTTATACCTTATTTTAGGAATATATTTACTTAAATCTGACCCTATTATTTCTTTACTTTTAGAATTATTTAAAAGTCCGGCTATATTTATGTTATCTATACATTTATTAATGAAGTTTATGGTTAATGTATATTTTCTATTGTTATTATTTACATTTATTGTACGATTATAGTATTTTGTATTTCAATAACTGTCTATTATACAACTTAGCCTATCATAGTCGTCAATTAATTTTTGATTTATTGAACATATGATATCTTTAGAAAAACTTCTTATATTTACATAAAGATCTTTTAGCTTATTATCTCTTAAAAGTTGTTTCAATATTTCTAATTGTTCATTTACATATATATCTTTTTAATATTTTTAACTCTATTTTTCCTATTCCTTTTTATCACCATGACTTCTTGGTTTGCGTTTAACCGGATTATTATAATATAGTTGTTTATTATGTATTATACTACTTCTGCCAATTCCTTGTAACACGTCATTCAATCCTAATGGGTATATGGAATTAAGCGTTTAGATCCAAAAATTTTCTTTTTCTAATAGTTTTTGATTTAATATTGAAATGTTTTCTTCGATAATATGTTCTAAAAAATATTTGATGTTTTTTAAATTTTTCAATAGTTTTTTATTATAAAAGTATTTATATTATAGGAAAAATATAAAATTGCTATTCTTAAAGCATAATAAAAATGCATAGATGATAACTAGATTACTAAACGAGATATTATATAAAGTTTGGAATGCATATATTGTTTTTGATATCAAAAAATAATTTAGAAATATAACAATTTTGAGGCTTTTAACTTTTTAATTAGTTTTTTATTATAAAAGTCTTTATATTTTATGAAAAAAAATTGCTATCTTTAAGAGCATGATAAAAATGCGCAGATGATAACTAGATTTTTTAAAGCAGATATTATAAAGAGTTTGGAATGTATATATAGTATTTGATATCAAAAGAGAATTTAGAAATATAACAATTTTGATGTTTTTTAACGTTTTGAATAGTTTTTTTATTAAACAAGTGTTTTTATTATATGAAAAATATAAAATTGCTATTCTTAAAAGCATTATAAAATTGCTTAGATGATAACTAGATTATTCAAACGAGATATTATATAAAGTTATGAATGTATATATAGTTTTTGATATCAAAAAAAGTTAGAAAAATTACAATTTTGATGTTGTTTATCTTTTTAAAATGTTTTATTTATTGGAAAAGTCTTTCTTTTTTTAAAAATATAAAATTGCTATTCTTAAAGGCATAATAAAAATGATTAGATGAAAACTAGATTATTCAAACAAGATATTATATAAAGTTTGGAATGAATATATAGTTTTTGATATTTAAATAGAATTTAGAAATATAACAATTTTGATGTTATTTTACTTTTTAAAATGTTTTTTATTAGAAAAGTCTTTGTATTATATGAAAAAAATAAAATTGCTATTCTTAAAAGCATTATAAAAATGCATAGATGACAACTAAATTATTCAAATGAGATACTATATAAAGTTTGGAATGTATAGATAGTTTTTGATATCAAAATAAAATTTTGAAATATAACAATTTTGATGTTTTTTAACTTTTTAAATAGTTTTTTTATTAAAAAGTCATTATATTATTTGAAAAATCTAAAATTGCTATTCTTAAAAGCATAATAAAAATGCATAGATGATAACTAGATTATTCAAACAAGATATTATATAAAGTTTTGAATGCATATATTGTTTTTGATATCAAAATAGAATTTTGAAATATAACAATTTTGATGTTTTTTAACTTTTTAAATAGTTTTTGTTTAAAATAGTCTTTATATTATATGAAAAATATAAAATTGCTATTCTTGAAAGCATAATTAAAATACTTAGATGATAACTAGATTACTAAAACGAGATATTATATAAAGCTATGAATGTATATATAGTTTTTGATATTTAAATAGAATAAAGAAATATAACAATTTTGATGTTGTTTTACTTTTTAAAATGTTTTTTTTATTAGAAAAGTCTTTATATTATATGAAAAATATAAAATTGCTATTCTTAAAAGCATTATAAAAATGCTAAGATTATAACTCGATTATTTAAACGAGATATAATATAAAGTTTGGAATGTATATATAGTTTTTGATATCAACATAGGATTTAGAAATTTAACAATTTTGATGTTTTTTAACTTTTTAAAATGTTTTTTTATTATAAAAATTCTTATATTATATAAAAAATATAAAATTGCTATTCTTAAAAGCATAATAAAAATGCTTAGATGATACCTAGATTATTCAAACGAGATATTATATAAAGTTGTGAATGTATATATAGTTTTTGATATCAAAATAGAATTTAGAAATATAACAATTTTGATGTTGTTTTACTTTTTAAAATGTTTTTTTATTATAAAAATCTCAAAATATTATAGGAAAACTATAAAATTGCTATGCTTAAAAGCATAATAAAAATGCTTAGATGATAACTAGATCATTCAAACCAAATATTATATAAAGTTAAAATAAATATATAGTTTTTGATACCAAAATAGAATTTAGAAATATAACAATTTTGATGTTTTATAACTTTTTAAACAGTTTTTTATTATAAAAATCTTTATATTATATGAAAAATATAAAATTGCTATTCTAAAAAGCATAATTAAAATGCTTAGATGATAACTAGATTATTCAAAGAGATATTATATAAAGTTTGGAATGTATATATAATTTTTGATATCAAAATAGAATTTAGAAATATAACAATTTTGATGTTGTTTTACTTTTTAAATTTTTTTTTAAAAATCTTTATATTATATGAAAAATATAAAATTGATATTCTTAAAAGCATAATAAAAATGCTTAGATGATAACTAGATCATTCAAACGAAATATTATATAAAGTTTAAATGAATATATAGTTGTTGATACCAGAATAGAATTAAGAAATACAACAACTTTGATGTTGATTAACTTTTTAAATAGTTTTTTATTATAAAAGTCTTTATGTTTTATGAAAAATATAAAATTGCTTTTCTTAAGAGCATAAAAAAATGCTTAGATGATAACTAGATTATTCAAACGAGATATTATATAAAGTTTGGAATGTATATATAGTATTTGATATCAAAATAGAATTTAGAAATATTATCATTTTGATGTTGTTGTACTTTTTAAAATGTTTTTTATTATTAGAAAAGTCTTTATATTATGTAAAAATATAAAATTGCTATTCTTAAAAGCATTATAAAATTGCTTAGATGATAACTAGATTATTCAAACGAGATATTATATAAAGTTTGGAATGTATATATAGTTTTTGATATCAACATAGAATTTAGAAAGGTAACAATTTTGATGTTTTATAACTTTTTAAAATGTTTTTTTATTATAAAAATCTATATATTATATAAAAGATATTAAATTGGTTTTTTAAAAAGCATAATAAAAATGCGTAGATGATAACTAGATTATTTAAAGGAGATAATATATAAAGTTTTAAATGTATATATAGTATTTGATATCAAAAAAGAATTAAGAAATATAACAATTTTGATGTTTTTCGACTATTTAAACAGTTTTTTATTATAAAAATCTTTATATTATATAAAATATATAAAATTGCTATCCTTAAAAGCATTATGAAAATGCTTAGATGATAACTAGATTATTCAAACGAGATATTATATAAAGTTTGGAATGTATATATAGTTTTTGATATCAAAATAGAATTTAGAAATATAACACTTTTGATGTTGTTTTCCTTTTTTAAATGTTTTTTATTATAAAAGTCTTAATATTTTATAAAAAATATAAAATTGCTATGCTTAAAAGCATAATAAAAATGCTTAGATGATAACTAGATTATTCAAACGAGATATTATATAAAGTTTGAAATGAATATATAGTTTTTAATACCAAAATAGAATTTAGAAATATAACAATTTTGATGTTTTTTAACTTTAAAAATAGTTTTTTATTATAAAAATCTCTATATTATATGAAAAATATAAAATTGTTATTCTTAATAGCATTATAAAAATGCTTAGATGATAACTAGATTATTCAAACGAGATATTATATAAAGCTTGGAATGCATATATAGTTTTTGATAGCAAAATAGAATTTAGAAATATAACAATTTTGATGCTTTTTAACTTTTTAAAAAGTTTTTATTATAAAAGTCTTTATATTATATGAAAAATATAAAATTGCTATTCTTAAAAGCATTATAAAAATGCTTAGATGATAACTAGATTATTCAAAGAGATATTATATAAAGTTATGAATGTATATATAGTTTTTGATATCAAAATAGAATTTAGAAATATAACAATTTTGATGTTTTTTAACTTTTTAAAAAGTTTTTATTATAACAGTCTTTATATTATATAAAAAATATAAAATTGCTATTCTTAAAAGCATTATAAAAATGCTTAGATGATAACTAGATTATTCAAACGAGATATTATATAAAGTTTATAAAGTATATATAGTTTTTGATATCCAAATAGAATTTAGAAATATAACAATTTTGATGTTGTTTACCTTTTTAAATGTTTTTTATTATAAAAATCTTAATATTATATGAAAAATATAAAATTGCTATTCTTAAAAGCATAATAAAAATGCTTAGATGATAACTAGATTATTCAAACGAGATATTATATAAAGTTTGAATGCATATATTGTTTTTGATATCAAAATAGAATTTAGAAATATAACAATTTTGATGTTTTTTAACTTTTTAAATAGTTTTTTATTATAAAAGTCTTTAGATTATATGAAAAATATAAAATTGCTATTCTTTAGGGCATAACAAAAATGCCTGGATGATAACTAAATTATTCAAACGAGATATTATATAATGTATGGAATGTATATATAGTTTTTGATATCAAAATAGAATTTAGAAATATAACAATTTTGATGTTTTCTAACTTTTAAAATAGTTTTTTATTATAAAAGTCTTTATATTATATGAAAAATATAAAATTGCTATTCTTAAAAGCATTATAAAAATGCTTAGATGATAACTAGATTATTCAAACGAGATATTATATAAAGTTTGGAATGTATATATAGTTTTTGATATCAAAATAGAATTTAGAAATATAACAATTTTGATGTTGTTTTACTTTTTAAAATGTTTTTTATTATAAAAATCTTTATATTATATGAAAAATATAAAATTGCTATTCTTAAAAGCATATAAAAATGCTTAGATGATAACTAGATTATTCAAACGAGATATTATATAAAGTTTGTAATGAATATATAGTTTTTGATATCAAAATAGAATTTAGAAATATATCAATTTTGATGTTTTTTAACTTTTTAAAATAGTTTTTTATTATAAAAGTCTTTATATTATATGAAAAATATAAAATTGCTATTCTTAAAAGCATTATAAAAATGCTTAGATGATAACTAGATTCATTCAAACAAGATATTGTATAAAGCTTGGAAAGTATATATAGTTGTTTATATCAAAATAGAATTTAGAAATATAACAATTTTGATGTTTTTTAACGTTTTGAATAGTTTTTTTATTAAACAAGTGTTTTTATTATATGAAAAATATAAAATTGCTATTCTTAAAAGCATTATAAAAATGCTTAGATGATAACTAGATTATTCAAAGAGATATTATATAAAGTTATGAATGTATATATAGTTTTTGATATCAAAATAGAATTTAGAAATATAACAATTTTGATGTTGTTGTACTTTTTAAAATGTTTTTTACTAGAAAAGTCTTTATATTATATTAAAAATATAAAATTGCTATTCTTAAAAGAATAATAAAAATACTAAGATGAAAACTAGATTATTTAAACGAGATATTATATAAAGTTATGAATGTATATATAGTTTTTGATATCAAAATAGAATTTAGAAATATAACAATTTTGATGTTTTTTTAACAATCGGAATAAATAATTATTGATAATTAACAGTTGTTTTAAATTACTTTAACAACGACAATTAAATTCAATCATTAATACATGACTCAGGTATAACAAGTTTCTACTTTTATACTATAATGAATGATCAGATTCTAAATTCTCACCGATCGGCAAGGATTTTGTAAGCTCCGGCTTATTACTGTACTTTTTAGAGTTATTTCTTTGTGATCGCTGATATTCTTCGCTATCATGTTCATGCGATCCATGAGCGTTGCTGTGACCACTATCTTCCGATTCGGTTGATGTATTCGCGGCCGCGGTGGTGGCGGTTGTAATGAATTCGTTATTTCTTCGAACCATGTTTGAGCAACTCTTCAAAATTGATGCGATATTACTACTTTTATTCGTAATTAAGTGATTGGCGGTATTTGTTGTCGCTATCATTTGTACTGCCGATGGTGCGTCGTCATGTTGATCATGCTCAACACCTTGAACATCAACAACATTGTCGGGTAGTATAAGATCATCACACATGTTGAGTAACTGATGAATGATCTGGTTGAGATGATCATTACAATTGTCGGGTGTATGATCGGCAACACTAGATTGGCTGCAATTCATCGTGGAAATTCCGGTTTTACCATTGTCAATCATAGTTTCTTCTTGGTTACTACTCGATGATACAAAGAAAGGCGCAGCAGATTCGTCGGCACCGGGTTCGTTGATAGAACCAGAAGCAAATTTTGCAAATTCATTCGATGGATTGCAATCAAGCCCATAT
This sequence comes from Pomphorhynchus laevis, assembly GCA_012934845.2. Classification (NCBI taxonomy): domain Eukaryota; kingdom Metazoa; phylum Acanthocephala; class Palaeacanthocephala; order Echinorhynchida; family Pomphorhynchidae; genus Pomphorhynchus; species Pomphorhynchus laevis. Next base: position 1,826 of record WNNJ02001665.1, on the reverse strand, counting down.
TTAGGATCATATGATGTAAATGACATCATTGGTATTGTTGAATTGCTGTTAAGTATAAATGATGACGATTCAAACTCCAATCCCTGTTGAGATGATCCTTTTAATTTTATCGTCAAGTTATCATTATCCTTGATTGGACAACAAATTAGATTATTGAATTCGTTCATTTGATTATTATTTATTTGCATATCATTACTAGCTAAGGGATGCATTGAACTCTGATGCAGCTCACCAAGTTGTTGGATCTTATTTATTTGATCGGTAACTTGTCCTGTCGGTGCATTAGCAGACATCAATAGATGACTTTCAGCATCAGTTGTAGTTGCACAATAAGTAAATATCATTTCTTTTTCGAAATCTGTTTGACCGTAGTCCGACGATTGCTTTCTAACTTTGGTAAGATATTTGGCTACATCAGTATCGTCATTATCGTCGACATTAAGCTGGGAATGATGATGCTGAAAAACATCATTAGTAGCATCGAATGGAGTATCGTGCTTAGTGATATTGGCAGGAATGTCATCGTTACATTGAGACGCATGCTTGTTTATCGGTTCATTATCTGCGACTATCGTAGAAGTGGCGCTCACAGCATTATACTCAGTTTCAATTGATCTGGAGTTATATGTATCACAACGTCTAGTCATACAGGGTAGTCTTATCACATCACGAGTTCGGCTCGAAGCACAAGTGTCTGGCTCGAAGAGGCGTTTCCCGGGTTCACCTGTTTCCTGGTGTCCACCATCAAATGTGGATATTGGGATCTGATCAAGTGACGCTAGCATTGCTTTGGCGTTGCCTCTCATTATTGCAATAGAGATGCGCTGGTATAAATGCGTGATCGTCACGGCGTAAGTGACTCCGCTTGTCCGGCTCATGTTATTTGCAACCCGTTTGATGACCCTGTTTCCCTCTTCATTCCATCCCCCAAACGACTCCACTACAGCGGCTGAGAATATATACCCCGCTGCTTCGACCCTGCTCTTGTACTTTCGGTCTTTAACATTAATCGCATACGATGTAGCGGCGGCGAGCTTTGCGTTAGCAGCTGAGCGACGGTATGCCGTCTGTTGGGGGTGAGTGACTGCAAAGTCGATTGCATGGGGAGGGTCCCCATAAAATAGGATGTCTGCCGGCCGTTCACGTAGGTCCGGGATAATACCTCGCACTTCCAGAGCTACATCCATCCGGGCTGATTGTGCGGCTGCGAATACCACGTCACGAATAGCATTATGCCGCAGTCCTTGGTAACCCCGTATTGGCATGTTAGCGAGTGTATGCCTTCCTTATCAGCTATGCGCATGCAGCGGCCGCATCTATAATTCCTTTCGTGTAAAGGAATTCCAAGCCACATGCGGACTAGAATACAGAACTGTGGGGGTGTTAATTCCGTTCCAGATGCCGCATTTGGTACAGCGCTAAGCCAAGCCCCAGCTTTTGGACACGACACTGCATGTAGTCGGGCACGATCCATTTCGCTAGCTGATTGTATAAGCTGTGTCGAGGCGAGATTTTCAATCAGGCGTGAGGTTGATGATTGACCGCCATCCGTAGACGGTATGAAGTGAGATCCCACTGTGGTTCTAAGGGTGGCTAATGCCTCTGAATAGCCAGGAAAAAGTGTAGGATCCAGACTGTATTCTTCTCCGACCTGCATCACGCTATGTATAAATGCGCTCTGGACATGCGCCGCATTGCATCTTAGGCCAAATCCACCCAGACGGATTGGGAGTGTCATCTGTGATTTCGCTGCTTCGTGTAGTTGACACGCGCATATTTTCTGAAAGGCGCTGGCGATTTGTCTGTCGAATGACTGACAAAACGTT